>WNWK01001348.1:0-217500 GCA_009830355.1 Cherax destructor
AATAGAAGAGAAAGGAAGGAATAGAGAAGAAGAAGGAAGAAAAGGAAGAAAGGTGAAAGAAGGGGAAAGAAAAAGAAAAGGAAGGAAGGAAAAAAGAAAATGAAGGAAAGGGAAAAGAAAAGTGAAGGAAGTAGAAGGAAGGAAAGGAAAAAGTAAGAGATTAGTGAAGAAGAGTGAGAGTTAGTGGAGAAGTGAGAGAGGAGGAGAGGAGGAAGAAAGCAGAGAGTGGTGGAGGAGGAAGAAGAAAGGCGAGAGGAGTGGAGGAAGGAAGGAGAGGAAAAGCGAAGGAGGAGTGGAGACAAGGAAGAAGCAAGAAGGAGGAAGGAAGGAGAAGGAAGGAAGGAAGGTAGAAGGAGAGAGAAAGGAAGAAGAAGAGTGAGAGGATAGGAGGAGAAAGGAAGGAAGAGTAAAAAAGATAGGAGGAAAGAAAGGAAGGAAGGTGAAGAGATGAGGAGGAGAAAGGAAGAAGGTGAAGAGAGGAAGAATGAAGTGAGGAGAGGAAGAAGAAGGTGAGAGGAGGAGGAGGAAGGAAGGAAGGAGAGAGGAGGAGGAAGGAAGGTGAGAGAAGGAAGGAGGAAGAGGAGAATAGAAGAAGTGAGAGAGGAGGAGAGGAAAGAAGGTGAGAGGAAGAGGAGGAGGAGGAAGGAAGGAGAGAGGAGAGGAGGAGGAGGAAGGATGAGAAGGAAGGAGGAAGGAAGGAAGGAAAGTGGAGGAGAAGAAGGAAGGAGAGGAAGGAAGGTGGAGGAGGAAGGAAGGTGAGAGGAGGAGGAGGAGGAGGAAGGAAGGTGAGAGGAGGAGGAGGAGAAGGAAGGTAGGAGGAGAGGAGGAAGGAAGGAAGAGAAGGAGGAAGGAGAGGAAGGAAGGAGAGGAAGGAAGAGAAGGAAGAGTAAGGAGGAGGAAGGAGAGGAAGGAAGAAAGGAGAGAGAGGAGGAAGGAAGGAAGGAAGGTGAGAGGAGGAGGAGGAAGGAAGGAAGGTGAGAGGAGGAGGAGGAGGAAGGAAGGAAGGTGAGAGGAGGAGGAGGAAGGAAGGTGAGAGGAGGAGGAGGAAGGAAGGTGAGAGGAGGAGGAGGAGGAAGGAAGGAAGGAAGAAAAGAGAAGGAAGGAGGAGAGAGAAGGAAGGAAAGAAGGAGAGGAGGAAGGAAGGAAGGAAAAGAGGAAGGAGGAAGGAGAGAAGAGAGGAAGGAAGAAGGAAGGTGAGAGAGGAGAGAAAGAAAGGAGTAGGTGGATGAGGAAGGAAGTGGAGGAGGAGGAAAATGAGAAGGAAGTGGAGGAGGAGGAGGAGAATGAGGAAGGAAGTGGAGGAGGAGGAGGAGGAGTATATCAGTATAATGAGGGGGAGGTGGGAATATAAGGGAAGGGAGATGATGGGAAAAAAAGATGAGGCGGTAAGGAGGTAGATGAGTAGGATGAATAATAAAAATACTGAGGATGAAGGGAACATGAGGAGGAAAGGGAGTTGATGAAGGGTGTAAAGTGAACTACAGGTGAAGGTTTAAAATGCACTTCAGGGGAAGTTATAAGTTGCACTTTACATGATGTAAGGTGCACTACTGGGAGATGAGAAACCTTAAGCTCTCTAGTCAGCTTGCAAGTAAAATGTTCGTTACATGTTAGGTTAGGTTTGTCAGGAAACAGGACAGGAGTTTCCTGATGTGGATCTTAAGTCATATGATGACCCACCACTGGAGCTTTTGGTCATCTGTCCGAGGCCTTCTGCTGGCTTACAAATCCACCCCTTTATAAAGTATTGTTATGTGAGAATGCAAAACATTCAATAGCTTCAGTTCGACTCTTACAAGAGAATGGTAGTAACTGCTGTACTGTACTGGATGGTTGCTGTCTACCAACCTACTATGTAATGTTTGGTTCAGTTTTAGTCTGAATAATTCGGTTATCATTGCAATATTGTATCAATCTTTATTTTGAGTATTGTATATAAAGTTCCAATTAATGAATGTCATTGTTTTTATGACACATTACCAGAGCTTTGTTGCATTTTTTCTTGTATATATTATTATTATTTTACTATTATTATTACTACAGTGGACCCCCGGTGTTCGTACTGCTCCAAACTCGAACAATTATGTAAGTGTATTTTTGTAAGTGCTTTTGTAAGTGCTTTTGTAAGTGTATTTTTGGGGGTCTAAAAGGACTAATCTAATTTACATTATTCCTTATGGGAACAAATTAGTTCGGTAACGGCATTTGAGCAGCATTCTGGAACAAAATAATGACGTAATCCGGGGGTCCACTGTATTATTATTATTAGTTATTATTATTATTAGTTATTATTATTATTAGTTATTATCATTATTATTACAAATTGCACCAAAATACCTTCAAACCCCACCTACCACCCAGAAAATCTAAAATACTCGGGTAATGGTGGTCTGCAATCATCCTAAGCCAGCAAGAGAGAGAGGAAAAGAACCAGGCATAAAGAATATTAAACACACACACATGAAAACATAATATCTGGTGTCAAAATAAAAAGAACTGTTATTACTCTATAGTTTTCTTCTCTCTTTTAAATGATATTAAATATATTTTTTATTTACATACTAAATTGTGTTATTTTTAAACACTACTACAAATTATTTATGAAAACAAACACCGTAATTGTTATTTTTATTGTGGATTGTCTGTACGCATATGGTATTTAAGTTTCTTTAACATGAGATGAATCAAATCCCATGAAAATAAAAGCTGAACATACCTTGACAGTTCACAACTCAGATCAAGACAAATACTATATGCAAGTGTTACAAAACCATTTCATACATTGAAAATTCCAGTTTATACACATTAGTCAGAACTCTGGTGGTATTCACGCAGTAGTCAGAACTCTGGTGGTATTCACGCAGTAGTCAGAACTCTGGTGGTATTCACGCAGTAGTCAGAACTCTGGTGGTATTCACGCAGTAGTCAGAACTCTGGTGGTATTCACGCAGTAGTCAGAACTCTGGTGGTATTCACGCAGTAGTCAGAACTCTGGTGGTATTCACGCAGTAGTCAGAACTCTGGTGGTATTCACGCAGTAGTCAGAACTCTGGTGGTATTCACGCAGTAGTCAGAACTCTGGTGGTATTCACGCAGTAGTCAGAACTCTGGTGGTATTCACGCAGTAGTCAGAACTCTGGTGGTATTCACGCAGTAGTCAGAACTCTGGTGGTATTCACGCAGTAGTCAGAACTCTGGTGGTATTCACGCAGTAGTCAGAACTCTGGTGGTATTCACGCAGTAGTCAGAACTCTGGTGGTATTCACGCAGTAGTCAGAACTCTGGTGGTATTCACGCAGTAGTCAGAACTCTGGTGGTATTCACGCAGAGTCAGAACTCTGGTGGTATTCACGCAGTAGTCAGAACTCTGGTGGTATTCACGCAGTAGTCAGAACTCTGGTGGTATTCACGCAGTAGTCAGAACTCTGGTGGTATTCACGCAGTAGTCAGAACTCTGGTGGTATTCACGCAGTAGTCAGAACTCTGGTGGTATTCACGCAGTAGTCAGAACTCTGGTGGTATTCACGCAGTAGTCAGAACTCTGTTGGTATCCATATAACAGAAAAGTGAAGTTAAGCTGTTATGGTATTAGCAGCTGGCTGTCTCAGTAGGCATCACAACCTGGTTATGGCACTGGGTAGAGGTTGTAATTCAGTTTCTTGATAACTAATACACTTTAGTAAAGCAGTCACAAAATACCATAAAATGATAGTGCTGACATCCCACATCAATATCATTGAGAGAGTTGAGAAGCAAGATTGCTAATCACATGGCTTTCAACAATTGCATAACCCAGAGCAACATAGGTTTAGAGCAGGTCACGGATTTACTATGGGTTTCGTTCTCGCAAACCCATTGTAAGTAGAAATAATTGTATGTTGAATGTGAATACGATAAGTAAATAAATAACTACTGTCACTGAATAAGTAAACAAATAATTACTGTAACTTAATACCAGTGTCGAAAAGTAAAAAGATGTATGTAAGTTAGGGACTTGTTGCCTTCATTCTGGGTAATTATCTTGAGTTTCATCTCCAAAGTAATTGCTTTTGCACCATCGTAAAGTGGAAATGTCGTAAGTCGAGGAGCACCTATACCTTGAGTAAACATACCATGTAACTACTCAGGGTTGGAGTAGAGGAATGTGTCAAGTTCTCATCTTAATTATAGTGAAGGATATGTGGGTAATGTCCCATGTGTGCCTGTATTACTAATGTCATAAAGTACATTGAAGAGTAGAGCCTTTGATACTAAAGGAGTATTTCATACTGTACTTAAGAGTATCTCTCCTTAAGGCTATTTTGCACATATTCTGTGTCTCCTACTCTTGTAGAAAATTACTTGGTCTTGCAGATTTTAAATAGATCTTTCTGGTATTTGCCAGGTGCATACTGTAATATATGTATCACTTATACCTTCTCTTCAGGAATTGCAGTTTGATAGCTTTTAGGGACTTTCTGTAGTTGATATTTGAATGAATATAGTTTGTGGAATATACATACGTGTATACAGTATAGCCTCTCCTCACTTAAAGACGGAGTTCTGTTCCTAAGACCACGTCAGTAAACGAGTTCATCGCTAAATAAGGAGCATACTATAATGGTAGTGGGTTTATGTCAACCATCTTTGATATTGTTTTAATATCACCTTTGCACCATTTATAAAATTTTTGAATTTTTTGTAATGTTTATACAGTAGTGTACTGTATATTGTAATAAACAGAATACGTATAGAGGAAATCAGCTCTAATATGCATTATTTAGGTATGTACGTATACTGGTCAGAGCCCATCGTAAGTCCGAGTCGTCGGTAAACGAGTACGTCGCTAAGTGAGGAGAGGCTGTATATAGCCTCTCCTTGCTTAACGGGGTTCCGTTCCTAAGAGTAGGTTGGTAAGCAAATTGGTTAAGTGAGGAGGATACTATACTGGTAGTGGGTTTGTGTCAACCATCTTTAGATTTTTTTTAATGTCACCTTTGCACCATTTATAACACTTCTAGTATATTTTTAAATGTTTATACAGTAGTTTACTATAGTATACATACTGTAATAAACAGAATAGAGGAAATCAGCTCTAATACACATTACTCAGGTTTGCGTACTGGTTGGAGAGCTGGTCGTAAGTTCGAGCGGTCAGTAAAAGAGTATGTCGCTAAGTGAGGAGAGGATGTACGTAGTATATTGTTTGTACATACAGTGTGTGTGAATCGACAAATTTGCCCCCTTTTAAGGATGTCGGTATGCACTTATATTACAATCGTCGAAATACACAAACAGGGAAAGTTTTGCGACATTTCGTTCTGACTTGGACCATTTAAGTCACTGTGACTTAAATGCCATGTTGGACTGAAACATCATAAACTCTTAATTGGGTTATTTGTGTGTTCAGTCAAGTAGTGTGCCTTTCGTTCTTTTCATATACAATCAAGAAAATGCTGTGAAGAATATCTTTTTGATTAAAACAGCATCTTATGTGCAAAGTTCTGTTATCCATCCTGTAATCTTGTGATTTATGATGTATTTGTTTTCTGAGTCAGATCATCTGATATGACATGGATTGATTTTCTTTACAGAAATAGAGTTGATTTTATTTATATATGACTAGTAACCTTGAAATTCATCGAAAGAGTTTAAAATTCTGATTTCTGATCAGTGTTTTCAGAAGTAAACAAATCACACCTGCCTCCATTTACTCTTACATGGCGAGCTTATTTCATACTGTTCAAGTGCTCTGGGTATTATTTATCCTTTTACAATGATGCAGGAAGTATATACATAAAAGTAAAACCATTTGTGAAAATAAAAATTCAAAATGAAAAGCAAAAGTAAAGGAACAGGGCCTGGAGACATGACTAATGAACAGAGAACATGTTATTTTAGTGCCAGGAATGTCTGCCTTGTTTACTCTGGACCCTATTTTGAAATTGGCATCGTTTGAAATTTGTGTGAAATTGGAAAATTTTCATTTTCTGACCACTATTTTGGGTAGATGAAATTGGTAAATAGGCGGTTTCATGTACGCAATCGATAGACGAAATGGAGATCTAGCGAAAAAGCTATAATTTTAGGAGACTGACACATTGGAATTTGTCGAAAATAGGGCTCAAAGTGGGCAAAATCGCCGTGCGTAAGTGTCATGGCTGCCGCTAACCGCGAAAGCATAATTCCGTTAGTTTTCAATTAAATTTCATAATTTTGGTGGCGTTATGATCGGAAAGATTCTCTATCATTTCGTAAGAAAAATTAATTTTTTTCCAAAAATTTCGACCCCAGGAACACTTTCCTGAGAAGGCCTGTCGACCCCCAAAGGGTTAAGGATGTCGTTGTTATGCACTTATATTACAATCGATACAGAAATAACCCACAAACATAGGAGAAAGTTTATGACGACATTTCGTTCTGACTTGGACCATTTAAAAGTCACACTGTGACTTGTAAATGCCCCAAGTTGGACTGAAACATCATAAACTTCTTTCCTAAGTGTGGGTTATTTGTGTATTGTTTCAGTCACAGTAGTGTGCCTTTTCGTTCTTTTCTATATTACAATCAAGAAAATGCTGTGAAGAATATCTTTATTGTATATTTGCTTAGCATCTTATGTTAGCAAAGTTCTTGTTATCCATCCTGTAATCTTGTGGCAGTTGTGATGGATGTTATTGTGTTTTTCAAGTCAGATCATCTGATATGACTACTTGTGGATCTTGCACATTTTTTCTTTCATTCTGTGGTAAGATTTTAATTGTTTTTTTTTTTTTTTTATATTTTGTTCTAGTTTTAATTTCTTTGTTTTTTCCATAGCGAAGGAGTTGAAAATTCTCTTCACTGAACATCAGTTGTTTTCTGCGGCCAACTGAAAATATTTGGTTGACATCTGCTTGCAGTTTTACTGTGTCTTCCATGGACTTGATTTTCATACTGGTTCTAGTGTCCCCCTGCGATGGATGAAACAGCTGTGATTTGTCCTTGCTGATATCAGATGTGAGGAGGAAAAAAAGTAGGGAAGTGAGTACAGTACAGTACCATATTGTACAAAATGAAAATTATATTTGTAGAATTTGTTATTTAATATTGACTTGTAATGGAAAGTGGCTGGTGAATGCTAAAAATTTTGTATTTTGTAAACCAGAATAAGGCTATATATTGCCTGGTTTTCAGTTGGTGTTATTAACTGCTCTGCCCTCCTCCTCCTCCCTCCCAATAGCTTAGTGTCAGATCAAGTTACCCTGATGATTACCTGATGTAGGAGGCTGTTGGTATCTGTAGTCTGAATATCCACTGCATTCAGGTCATCCAGATATCATACAAACAATCTTGACTTGTTTCCTTCTTGAAAAAATCCATGTACAGTATTATTAGAAAATAGCATATCATTAGCAGATAATATTAGCATATAGCATATTGATTAATCTTGGGCCATATAAATCAATGGTATTTTGTAGTCCTCTGTATATTTCATTTTTTTTATTTCGCCTTTTTATTCAAACATACAAATCTGCAGTAAAATATTTAATTAGAATTTTTTATGTAGATTTTAATTTGCTTTTATTTTTAAATAAAATGCAGTAGCCTCCTTAAAATTCATTCCGTTATCTTTGATAATACGCACACATAAATAATAATACTTTATTTCCAGAAAAAGATTCAAGTGTTGAAATCTTTGAAAAGCCTATGGAGCTGGTGTATTGTGACACATTTAGCCCATCTTCATTAGCCGCTAATAATAAATGTTTAAAACCTATATATGTATATGCTTAGAAATTCAGATTTTTCAGAATGGTGTGTGAAAATGTGAGAGGTTCAGAATGAGTGCTTTATATAAATATCTAGTACATGATATGAATGATTTTAAGGGCATTGCTCAAAGCACATTTTAATGTGTAACGATAGAAGTGTTTCACAATCAAAGATATCTCTGGGCTCACCATAGTGATTGTCTTGTTAAAATGGTTTGAGTAATTAAAAAAAGTTTTTGTATTTGCGACTGAAAGATCTTGTTTAATTTTCATTGTATGTTCTGTTAAACTTGTATTAATATACATACATGAAGTTGGGGAAGAGGTTGTAAAATCGACATGCTGATAAAAATGCACTATGAAAAATGGAAACCTTTATTGAAACAGCATTTTACTTGGGGACCAAACTCTCTCAAATCTATGACCTGATAGTCAAGTTAGCACTTCACATCTTCTCAACACCTCTCCAGAATAAATAAATAAATAATTAAATAAATAAATCTATATCTATGCTTATGTTCTTGCAGCCATTTTGTGCTCTCCATACACCTTATTGTTGGCTGGGGTGTAAGATGCTGCTGTGGACGAGGTAGATTAGTTAGCTACTTGTTAAGTTTCACAGCTGCAAGATAGGCTTCAGGCGGTTCTCCAATGTTGACTGTTTGTAGTGTGAATCTTAAAGTATGATGTCTTAGGGGCTGTTCTCTGTAGAGAATAAGTTCAGGCTGTATATAAAGTTTCTCTGCTCTGATAGTCTTTGTAATTTCCCATAAAATGATAATTACATGTTGCATTACATATTTTTGATGACATTGACATAATCTTAGAAACTGAACTTTGTTAAAAGGAAATGCAGTGCCCTAACCTGTATACTATTGCTGTAGCAACTTACTGGAGTGAAATTTGTAGAAGAATGTGTGGAATAAACCAGTTGAAGAGCAGGGGAGGGGAAGAGAACAATTAGAGAATACAGTGGACCCCCAGTGTTCGTGATGCTCCAAACTCGAACAATTATGTAAGTGTATTTTTGTAAGTGCTTTTGTAAGTGTATTTTTGGGGGTCTAAAAGGACTAGTCTAATTTACATTATTCCTTATGGGAATAAATTCGTTTGGTAATGGCACTTGAACAGCATTCTGGAACGAAAAATCACTAACACCGGGGGTCCACTGTACTGTTAACATTCGTGGCCCGAGACTTTCAACTTTCTATTATGAATGAGAAATATTGCTGGAACAAAGTTGGAAGTAGAGGAAACTGGACCATTATCTTGTTCATGTGCCTGAAAGGTTGTGACATTTTTATGGACCTGCAGGCTACTAGTGCCTACAGCCTGGTTGACCAGGATGTCAACAAGGAAGCTTGGCCCCAGGCCAGGCTGCAATGTTAAAATAAACCTTGAAACTGGTCATAAACATGTCACAGGTTGGTACATGATTACAAGGCATGAATATGACAGACTATGTGAGGCTTACAGTACATAGTGGTTGGGTTTTTACTGTTAAGTATATTTCAGTGCTTTTTAATCAAGCAAGAGAATTTATATTCAAGTAGTGTTCTTTGACATTTTTTTTTAACTTGGTAGTTGATTTAGTTTATTAGAATAATCAGATGAGCTGTTACACATTTGTGGAATCTTTTATTTGCATTGATTTTCTACTTAGGTCATACACTCTGGCTATCAATAAGGTACTGTATTTGTAACTAATGTTGTGTTCAATTGCGACTTTCCACTGAAGAATTTTGAATCTATGATGTTTTAGCATTAGTGTCCTGTAGATGTAGAATGCACATTATTATGATTAAATGGTATTTACAGTGGTACCTCGGTTAACGATATTTTTTCGTTTGAGAATGCTGTTCAAGTGCCATTACCAAACTAATTTATCCCCATAAGGAATAATGTAAAATAGACTAGTCCTTTTAGACCCCAAAAATACACTTACAAAAGCATTTAAAAAAATAAACTTACATAAAAGGGCGAGTTTGGGGACCATCGTTAACCGAGGTACCACTGTACAGTGGTCCCTCGGTTTTCGTTCATCTCCAAACTCGAACATTTATGTAAGTGTATTTGCGTAAGTGCTGTTGCAAGTGTATTTTTGGGGGTCTGAAATAGACTAACCTACGTGACATTATTTCTTAAGGAAGTAAATTCGTTCGGTAATGGCACTTGAGCAGCATTCTGGAACGAATTTTCGGCGAAAACCAAGGGACCACTGTATATTGAATAGGTTTAATTGCTTGTGTAAGTGAAATCTACATTAAATCTACTTCATTTATCTTCAGTGTATGGTTTCAAAATTTGTGCCTTCAGAACTATTGTTCAGAGTTATACTACTGTCTGTAAAATAATTTGGATATTTCCTGCATAAAACTTGTCATACATATCTTATATACAGTATATATGAATGAAAATACTTGGGGCACATAACAGTATTTGGCATCCACCCCTTTCTCTGCAAGCAGTTTGGGAGATAGTAAGGATTCATTTCCCTTGCAACCCCCACTGATTACCCTCCATCACTGGTGCTAGTTCATGGTATTGAGAGCTTCCTCTCGACCCCCATGACACTGCTCTACTCGAGCCTTGTTGCTTGTCCCTGCAATTCATTGTATCAGTGTTTGCATCCTTGGAATCCATTAGCTTGTTTAATATTCTTGAAAGGCTCTTGTTAAGCTGCTTGCTTACCAGTACTTCTTGTAGTTAGTTCAAGCAACTTTATTCGTTTTGCAGCTTGATTTCATAGTCTACAACTTAGTGTAGCTTATAGTATGTATTAATTTTTACCCTGTTCCACATGTCTTGTTCTTTTGCCCTGTGAAACTTATTGTTTAGTTGCTCATCACTTTTATTATTATTTCATTTTATTATTACAGTATTATTATGTACTTTATATTCATGGAGAAGTTCTAAACCCATAAGGGTCATATATCTCCTGGAAAATGGGAGGTAATCAGGTTTGATCAAAGATATAATAAAGTATACAAAAAGTAATTCTCTCAATGTAATAAGCCTCCGCTCTTAATTACTGATACCTTAATCTGCTTAAACAGCTTGTTGTCGTCCATTAAGACTTAATCTGTTACAGAGACCCAAATAAATGTCGGAGGGTACCAGGCATAGCTTATATAATGCAATACAGATCATCATAACCACTGAAGGAGGGGTGAGAATGTTACTGTTCAGATGGCTGTCAGAATTGTGATGTTGGGAGTCTTCTGGCAAGACAGTGATTGAATGAGTGAAAGTGTTTCTTCTTTTATGGCTCACCCTACCTTGGGGGAGGGGAGATCGCTGGTGTGTTATGAAAAAAAAAAGCAAATATCTCTCCATACATAGTATTTATCATTGACTCAATGAAATTACCCTTATATTAATACTTCTTAAAGTCTGCAAGTAATCCAGATGAAGTAATTACAGTTACCATATGTTTAAGAAAGATGCACGTGTAGTACCAAAAGCCAGTGCAATTCTCTTCAATAAATAACTTTAATTTCAAACCTTCATAAACTGAAAACAGCAAAGATCACTCCAGGTCACACATGATACACATACATACCACTATCAAGTCTATCAGTACAGCCTCTCCTCACTTACCGATGTACTCGTTTACCGATGCCTCGGACTTATGACGGGCTCTGACCAGTATGCATGCCTAAATAATGTATATTAGAGCTGATTTCCTCTATTGTTTATTACAATATACAGTGGTCCCCCACCTAACGAGCACCTCGGAAATCGTACAATTATGTAAGTATAATATTGTAAATGCTTGTGGAAGTGTATTTTTGGGGGTCTGAAATAGACTAACCTACGTGACATTATTTCTTAAGGAAGTAAATTCGTTCGGTAATGGCACTTGAGCAGGCATCTGGAATGAATTTTGCTCGTTAGGCGGGGGACCACTGTACCGTTACAGTACACTACTGTATAAACATTTAAAAATTTACCAGAAATGTTATAAATGGTGCAAAGGTGACATTAAAACAATATCAAAGATAGTTGACACAAACCCACTACCATTATAGTATGCTCCTCATTTAGTGACAAATTTGTTTACCGACGTGGTCTTAGGAACGGAACTCCGTCGTTAAGTGAGGAGAGGCTGTACTAGGAAAACTATTTTTAGCAGTCCACATGCAACTACATTCTTACATGGAGCACAGTGTGTTTAAACTTGATGGCACTAAAAAGATATGTAAATGGACAAAATAAAAGTACTTGACATGACCTACATAGTACTTGACATGACCTACATAGTACAGTGGAACCCCGGATTTCAGCTGTAATCCATTCCAGAAGGTTGGCCTAAATCTGAAAAGACTGAAAACCGAAGTAATATTTCCCATAAGAATTAATGTAAATACAATTAATCCGTTCCAGACACCCAAAAATATTAACAATAAATACATTTTTTAAAGATTAACTATAGTTTTACATACATAAAATAATGAGAACTAAATAAAATGACTAATGAAATGGATAAATAAACATTTAACATCACATTTACCTTTATTGAAGATGATTGTTGGCATATGGAAGACAGGGAAGAGGAGAGAGGGAGGACTAATTATTGTTTGGAAGGGGAATCCCCTCCATAAGGACTTCAGGTATCAGGTCCCTATCTGGGGTTACTTCCCTTCTTTGTCTTTTACTGGCACTAGGACCAGCTTGAGTCACTGCACCCCTGTCGCACAAAAAAACTGTCCAGAGAGGTCTGTTTCTGGCATCTCTCTAAGATTTGCCTGAAGTGGGACAACATTTTGTCACTGAACATGTTGCAGATATGGCTTGTTTCAGCTTGGTCAGGGTGATATTTCTCCACAAAACTTTGCACCTCCCTCCACTTTGCACAAATGTCCTTAATCGCTGAAGAAGGCACCTTCTTCCCTCCCTCTTCCTCCTCCTCTGAACCAATTTCCTCAGCTGTGGTCTGTTGCTGTTGCAGATGAAGGTCTTGCAGCTCTTCAGTGGTTAGCTCTTCCCTGTGGTCCTCCACCAACTCGTCCACATCCTCGCCACTCACCTCCAACCCCATGGACTTTCCCAAAGACAATAGTTTCCACAACAGGCAGAGGGTCGACAGGGTCAGGGTCAGCCTCAAACCCTTCAAAATTCTTGTCAAGGACACATTCTGGCTCGCTCACCGAGAGACACAGCCAGACTGACTCACACACGCGGCGTCCTGGGCGGGCGGACGCGTCCAATACGGCCGATTTTCGAGTTACCGGTCGAAATCCAGGATAGAATTTCGGCCAAAAAAGCGGCCAAAATCTGATTTGGCTGATATCCGCACCAGCCGATATCCGGGGGTCCACAGTACTTGACATGATCTACATAGTATGTACTTGACATGACCTAGTACATAGTATGTACTTGACATGACCTACATAGTACTTGACTTATATAGTACTTGACATGATCTACATAGTACTTGACATGATCTACATAGTACTTGACATGATCTACATAGTACTTGACATGATCTACATAGTACTTGACATGATCTACATAGTACTTGACATGATCTACATAGTACTTGACATGATCTACATAGTACTTGACATGATCTACATAGTACTTGACATGATCTACATAGTACTTGACATGACCTAGTACATAGAATGTACTTGACATGACCTAGTACATACTATGTACTTGACATGACCTAGTACATAGTATGTACTTGACATGACCTAGTACATAGTATGTACTTGACATGACCTAGTACATAGTATGTACTTGACATGACCTAGTACATAGTATGTACTTGACATGACCTATATAGTACTTGACATGACCTACATAGTACTTGACATAAATGAATATTTTCTTCAGTTATTTACTGATCTGCAAAGGTTTCTGACTTTTAATCACAAATTATTCTCTTTAATGCACTTTGGGTTTAGCTCACATTACTTTGACTCATACTTCAGTGATACACCAATACATAATCCAATCGCTGTCTTGTCCAGGAGTGTTGACATCACAATTCGGATTACTCTACGAGTGCAACATCCCTACTCCTCCTTCAGTGTGCAAATACTGCCCTTCCTCCAGGGCTCAAGTTTGGTTAACTGGTGTCCTCTGAATCCTTTCATAAATGTTAGTGTTCATACTCCAACAGCATGTCCATTAACAACCAGTCTTCACTCCTATGTACAAGCCTGCTGGATGCTCAAGCACCTAAAACTTGTATCATGTACAGTGGACCCCCGAGTTTCGTAAAAACTTCACTCCTGAAGTCTGCTCAAGTGCCATTACCGAACGAATTTACCCCCTTAAGAAAAAATGTCACGTAGGTTAGTCTATTTCAGACCCCCAAAAATACTTTTCCAAAAGCACTTACAATATTATACTTGCATAAATGTACGATTTCCGGGGTTTACGAAACTCGGGGGTCCACTGTACAACACTTTATGAATAAATAGTAGTCTGCTCTCCAAGGTAACATCCTAAGCCCATTTCTCTTTAAAATATCAGTGGGCTAATAAATGTAACCCAAAATCTTTCAAACTAGTTCTCTTTGCTGTTGATACCACTTTTGTCTACCAAACACAGACCCACTTCCCTCAAAACAATAGATGATGAGTAAAAAAGTCTACGTGTGGATAATAACCAGTAAACTTACATAGTGTAGATCGCAAACTGTACTACCGCACTTAGTACTGTATTTCAAAATATAGTAAACCAGACACCTGTGAGAAATTGTGCCTTGTGCAAAACATACGGTAGTACAATACAATGTTTATTTTTTCTTTTGCCCCATCCTACTGCCTTCTACCAAGGCAGGCTGTTTATTGATGGTGGCCTGTGGCCTGGTAGGCAAAGCGCTTGCTTCATACGCTGAGGGTCTGTAGTTTGATTCCTGGCAAGGGTGGAAACATTGGGTGTGTTTCCTTACGTAACCCTCTTGTCCCTGTTCACCCATCAGTAAAATGGGTACCTGGGTGTTAGTCAATTGGTGTGGGTTGCATCCTGGGACAAAATTGACCTAATTTGCCTGAAATGCTCTGCATAACAAGGGGCTTTCTATATACAGTACGTAGTAGTATGTTATTGATGTCAGCTAGGCCTTTATACCTTATACTTGCAGAAATGAAGATATTATTAACAGTTATTTTGAATAATAACTCCAGTATTTTTAAGTGTATAATCACGACTATAACATTATACATTAGCTCTATTCTCTTCAAAATAGTTAAATCAGTTTAAAAATGTTGATGGAAAAAATACTACTCTATCACTTGTCATTTCCTTAAGGGACTGATAATAATTAATGATACAAGAGAAATCTCTTGGAAAAGCTGATAAGGAGTAGCAGCATGTCATGTTAACGTTCTAAGGCATTTCTGTTGCTGGTAAAATGACCTTGCACTTATTGGTGGGTTTTCCAAGGATTTTCCCTGTGGAAACCTGTTTCTGAGCATGCTCCCTTAATAGCTTACTGCATTGTGCAGTATATCAGTCACTGTGAAAGAGACTATTTAAGTCAGAATTTGCAACTAACCCACAGATTAACTAACACACAAGAAAGACAAAATGAGGGAAAATTCCTAGGTATTTACCTTGACAGTAAACAAATTTTAACACGTGCATCTCAAAATGTTTCCAAGACATTGAGCATTCTTTCCAAAATATACTGCTGTACGATATACCACTTTCAACACTACTTGCTCTGTACTATGTAATCTGCCCTTACCTCACCCATTGTATATACCCTATGTGTCCACGGAGATCAACAAGAGCAAATTATCTAAAACTATTTATAGACCAGCAAAAGTCTACAATTAGAATGATCACTCTCTCTGATTCCAGACAACACACACACCTGCTATAAAATGATTGAACCTACTCAGCGCACAGTGTCCACACATACTACTGTGCATAGCTTCTACAGATACAGAACACTCAATACCAGTGGCGTGTGGTGAAAAATGTTGCTAGGGTAAGCAAATAACACTGTTGAGCTTTTTAATAAGGCTGAAATATGAATATTAATAACTTTGTTTTTATTTGATTCATTTAACAAACTATGTAGTAACAAATAAAATATGAAGTAGAAACTTGCCATTGTAAACAGTTCAGTGGCGTGGCATTCTTGACTTTTTGCACAAAATGATTAGTAACTTGCTGTAAAATTCTGCCCTTCTCTGAAGATTCTGTAGTAATTCTTTTTGACTTGATAAATGTGCTAAGCTTTGCAGTCTTTCTTGACAATGAGAATTTCTTGAGTAAGTTTAATTTTGTTTTATGGCAGGGAAGCTGTTCTCGACATGTGGAGTCATGAGTGCCATTTAACATAGCTCAGCATTTACATACTGAACTGTGCTCTTCCAGCAACTGATTTTCAATTTGGCGTAATAAAAAGATAATGTCACCTTAGCACTTCTGAAAAGACAACTGAAATTGCAAAAATTACAATAGCCACATAGTGATACACAGTGTATATGCTATGTCTTTCAGTAGCAAAATCTAGCAGACTCGAAACAAGCTTGTCAATGATATCATTTCAAAATATTAATGATATACTACTATCAAATAGTACTAATAATCTTACTCGATAAAATATTGACCAGTGGTTTTAAGCTAATTTTAAGGCTACCCAAAATGCACTGCATTATCAAGGGCTTTCCATTAAGTTTGTAAAACATGTTACCTATTCTCATAACAAATATGTGCTGTACTTTCTAGAAATAAACATTTTCATTTTCATTAGTAGTCTACAAAAATGAAGCAAGAACTGAAAGGTTATAACTGGCCACCTTTACCTTTGATATACCTTGGATGAGTTTCAGAGCCCAGCCCAGGGCCAGGCTTCTCTGATCAACTAGGCTGGTGCTGCTGGTGGCCTGCTGACCCACATATCCATAGCCTGGTTGATCTGGCACCCAGTGAAGATACTTGGCCAACAAAGATTTCAGATCACTTTTAAAAACGTGTTTCTAACAAATTTTGAGATGGTGAATTCAAATTGGGAACTCCGCGATAAACAATCACCAAGAGATAGCCATCATGGAGAAGATATCAAGGAAACCTGATGATTAGTTTGACGCTGACTACTGCTGGACACTAGTGTGGGAGACCGATGCTGAACACAAGTGAAAAAAGCCTGAAAAACTATGATGCAAATGTTTGTATGAAAATTTATTTTTATGTATATACAGGAGGCCATCCACATTTGCGAGGGTTAGGGGATCAAGAACCTCACAAATCTTGAAAATTCGTGAAAGTTTGGTGAGCAAATATGATGTAGGAAAATATAATACTGTACAGGTGAGGGGGTAGGGGTAGCGGTAGTGGCAGGCTTCCTTGTGAAGAACATTGTGATGGGCAACTGAGATCATTTCCTCTTCATATCTACAGAGTTTTGTAGGGAATTATGCTCTTATCAATGTCGCTCATCACCTTCAAAGCCCTCAACATCGATGGGTCTGTCGTAAATAAATTGTTTGAGTTGTGCTGTCATTCTCATCACTTGCCCTAGTTTTTCAAGGGTGAGGGCTTGAGGTTGATTGGCCTCAGCAACATTCTCCTCTTCTTCATCCTCACTCTCTGACTGCACAATCTCCAACAATTCTTCATCATTTAGGCCCAGTGCATGTTCTTCAACCAGTTCTCTCGCCTCACCCTCTTGCTTGTCCTCGAACCCTTCACCACCAGCTAGCCTTGTTAACTCCACAGTCTTCCTCACGGCTTTGTTAACCTCGTTCTGAGTACCAAATCCAACAAAATCACACACACACTGGCCACAAAGCCCTCCAACAACCCTTCATTGTCTGAGAGCGCAAATCCTTGACACTCATGCACTATTGAGAGGCAATCAGCGATGGTGAATCTCTTCCAGTATTGAGTGACACTCATATCTGGATCTGCATCCAACATCTTCGTGTGTAGTAGTCTTTAAATGTAGCTATCACTCCCTGATCAAGAGGTTGTATCAGGGAGGTTGTTTGGCGGCATGAACACAACCTCAACATCATCACACATTCCCTCCAGTGATGGTGGGTGACCTGGAGCATTATCAAGAAGCAGGAGGATTTTGTTTGGGAGGCCCTTCTCTTGTTTGGTAAATGTGATTGGGCGGCTGGGCATTCGCGAATGTTCAAAGCTCGTGAAAGTGGAACTCGTGAAAGTGGAGGGTTAGCTGTATTTTTTTTTTTTTAACGTGTGCCGTTTCCTACCGAGGCAGGGTGACCCAAAATGAATTTACATTTAGAAAGACAAGTTTTTGTCATTGCATTTACTACACTTAATACTTTTATCATGTAGTTCTTCAACCTTAAATAGCCAAAATATTGATCATAAGATTTAAAGAAAACTTTTTAAATAAAGACTAAAGCTTATATTTGTGCTAAATGCATCAAAGATAGCTTAAAACAACTAATTTGGTTTCTGAACTGGATAAAAAGTTAATTTTTATTGGCTAGTGTAATTAATGCAGTACTAATTTTTCATTCATCGTTTATTTATATCTGGAAAGACGGTGATAGTATGCTGTTTCTTCTTTGGGTCATGGCCGGGCTCCAGGATTAGAAAATCTATCGCAACTCATCAAGGGTAAAGGTACATATCTTGCCTTGGCGGGACGTGGCTGTTGAGAGAGAGGAAAAATAGTACAGTATTTGGATAAGGATTTTGTTAGATATTAAGTAACCTTCAAAACATTTTAACTTGTTTCACATTTATTCCAAATGGAATAAATTATTTTTCGTTAATGGTTGTTACCACCAAGGATTGAATGATGCATTGCTGCCAGCAGTGATCTGTATGGGATGTGGGTGTGACAGTCATTAACCAAATCTCTAGTGGGAATTCTGCTTAATAATACAAAAAAACAAAAATTGACGAGGATTCCTGGCATCACAATGGATTTCACAGCATACTATGTTGATGGGAAGTACAGTGCCTACACTCTGAAGGAGGGGTTTTAATGTTGCAATTTTATAACTGTAGTGTAAAATGGATTTCAGCAATTTTGGACCAAAAAAAATGGCTGGACAAACATTGGGAGTATTGGATAAAATGGGCAAAAGTCTGTAATTCTGGGTTTTGCCCATAGTCATAGTGTCCGGTTGCCTTCTGAAATATTGGACTACTCCAATGACTGATGCTGGTCCAGTATAGGCCAGAGTAGCCACATCCAGTATCTGTCTCTTTTCATCATTCCCAGAGTCATAAGCCATCCACGCCAGTTTGTGCTCACTCAGGCATACACTTATCATTCAGTCTCTGATTTTTTCCTGGATTTAGTGTTTTGTGTGATTTTATTAACATATTAATTAAAGTGCAATTAACAATGACTTCTAAAGTAAGTGGTGGTGCCAAGAGGAAATGTGTAGTTTTCAATGTTAAGGTTGAGGCTGGCATCTCAGTGGCATGGGCTTGCAAGGAATATCATGTTAAGACACAGTATCTGATATTTGTAGAAGCAGACAAACATACTGACTATGCTCTTAAGTTTAGTGTAGATGCTAGTAGAGCTTTACAGCTTCTCTGACTCGGGATAAAAATTATGCTGAGTCACCACTATCAATTATTTCAGTTTACTTCTCTCTCCATCATTAAAACACAAGTAAAATTATTGTAAAGTATGTATGGTACTCAAAATGACTACAGTATTGTACTGTACCATAGTACTACAAATTGCAATACCCATATTCTTAGTGTTCGGCTATCTTCTGCATTAGCGGACCAAGTACCATACTTTGGAAAACACCTGGATGATTATGAAAAATTAATTCATAATTTGGAAGTTTTGGATGGTCATCAGTATTGTACACCCCCTCCTCCCCATTAGTCCGCTAATAAGAGGGTACACTGTAGTACAGTGGTACCTCGGTTAACGATGGTCCCCAACCTCTCCCTTTTATGTAAGTTTATTTTTTTAAATGCTTTTGTAAGTGTATTTTTGGGGGTCTAAAAGGACTAGTCTATTTTACATTATTCCTTATGGGGATAAATTCGTTTGGTAATGGCACTTGAACAGTATTCTGGAATGAAAAAATATCGTTAACCGAGGTACCACTGTACTTGGATTTAGGAAAAAAAGGTAATATAATCACAGTATAATTAACAATTTTCATCTTGCATCATTTTGCCCTGCATGAATGCTGAACAGATTTTTAAGTTTCAAAAACATATTATGCAAGTTTAAAAAAATCTGGACTCCTATTATACCAGGTTTAAATTCATTGAAGCATACATAACCAGTATGCATAATGCTACTTTACATGAAATAAACTGATATTTTAATTTTGAAGGGAAATTTTTTTATAGGGTAAGTAGTGCTTACCTTTCTTAGGAATACATGCCACTGCTCAGTGCAAAATTAACCCTGATCAAGACATTTTTATAATGTCTTTATCAAGACATTTTTATAATGTCTTGATCAAGATCATTTCTTTAATGTCTTGATCAGTAAATACGTTTCTTTTACATACAACTCGTCGGAATCTCCATACCACTTCCTCCTATTTCTGGAGAGCTGCAACAGAGCATATATGCAACATCAGAAATTAATATCTTGGATATTCTGTGTGTGCGACTCAGTCTGAGTAAACACTCAATAAAAATCAAAGTACATACCCAAAATTTGAGATAGTCTGCCTGAAGGCTCAAAAAGCTCTTTATCTGCTAATAGCTTCAAAAATATTTTCATAAAGCACCCAAACTTAATGTAATATTTTAATATGTAATGATAATAAATATTTAATAGCTACTGATATGCCTTTTATAACTTTAAACTAGCTAATTAAATTGCTACCTCTTATTACAATATAACTATGTACATGATTATATACAGAAATAGTTCATGCTGAACGTCATACAAAAGTACACATGTGTAATAATCCTTATCTCAATACTGTGCCTAGGCTAGTACAGTATTATGTATCGACACCCTGTACGATATTTATTTTTCAAATGTGCCGTAATTTGAATTGGTAAAGATATGATTAGACTGCCGAGTCAGAGCATTTTTATGCTATCTAAGGACTGTCCCTATTTCATAGAGATGAAAAACGTTGATTTAAATCTAAGGGCGATTAGGAACATCACCAATGGCAGAGTTTAGCCTCTTTAGAACTTGCTTACCAATTTCTATCATGCTACTGGAGGAACCTGCTTGCTTACCAGTTGCTATTAAGCTACTGGGGGAACCTGCTTGCTCAGATTACCATTTGCTTACTGTTTGCTGTAACACTACTGGAGGAACCTGGTTCCTCAGGTTACTGCTTGCTTACTGGTTGCTATATTGCTATTGGAGGAACCTGCTTGCTCAGGTTACCTGACTGTCTCTTGTCTTTAACCATGGCTGCTATCCCCAACATTGAAATGGCAGTTGCATGCTTATGGCTTTCTTTTGTGCCTAACAATATTTTTTTTCATATGAACTATGTTATCCATGTGCAGCATTACAAAAAATAAAAATTTGAATTTGAACTACTTTTGAGAAACCCAGGAAAATTTCACAAATAACTAGCATGCTCACTCAAACTGTATTTGCTGATGCCCATAACTCCTTACTTACTTTCTTGTTTTCAGTAAGAAATCCTCCAATTGGATCCTAATTCATTTGCCTGAGATTTTTGGGCATTAAAAACCACGGAATGGGTGGAGTTTGAACCCATAATGAACCCATCGTTTTTTGAAATCGTGTTATTACGATTTCATCAGTTTGAGCAATAAACATGGGCAGAGTTCAAATACCCACATTGAGAAAACAAAACAGAAGGTGCAGGGAATACCGGTTAGTACCATATATTTCAGCCTGCAACTGAGACCTTCAGTCTTCTGAAATTGGCCTCAGATGTACAGTGTCAAAATATACTCAGTTTGAGTGACACAGGGCATTTTAGAAATTTGAAATATAATTTAAAGTTTAAAATGGAACAAAAAGGTGTTTGTATACTAGCAAATAAGAGTAGTTAAGTAAGTAATTTAACAGGTTTTTACCTGGTATAAAACTTGATTCAACGTTAGAATAATATACATGTACTAGGAAACAATGCTACTAACAATACCACTAGTAGTAAAAATTGTTAATAGCACTGTAATTGAAATAACAATACCTCCCTCCTGGAAGGATTTTTGTAATTGCCTTTTTGTAATCTAGTGGGCAGATCTACTTTAAAAATTGATCAATACTGTACTACTGCAAACTGGTATGAAGGAGGAAGGGGGGTAGAGATGATATAGACATTGCTGACAATAAGCAGAAAGATTAATTATTTTTGAGTAACTTTTGGTGACAAACAGAATTGTGATTCTTTTTCTGTCTTTAGTTTATTAAGCAGCGCTTTATGATCCTAGTGGGTTTAGTGTTTAGTTATGATTATAATAATAATATTAATTCAGGTTATTAAGATTTAATAAATCTCTGTCACCCTGCCTCGGTGGGAGACTGCCGACATGTTGAAAAAAAAATATGTATATTTATTATATAATTTTTTATATTTTTCTACTTTTCTCCCTAATTTAGTTTAATAAAACAGCATTGTTGGTGATTTTTCACAATTTGTACAAAAAGGTTTGTGAATGATGCACCAATTGTAGCTTTACAAACTCGCCATACAAAGAATATTAAAAATATTTTTCCAATTGTCTTTCCCATTTTTATTTATGTATTGGGAGACATTAATGTTTTATTTTTTTTTTTTGTGCTGGCTAGAAAATATCAGAGGTATTGTTATAGTTGTCCATTATAGTTGAGGGCAATAGTTTGGAAAATTTTAATTTCATTGGAGCTGGCCTGGAAAGTAATTGATTACCTTAAGGCTAGTGATACTAGTCAGTCAAAGATTTAGTTCCACAAGATACAATGTTTGTTCAAAAATGGGTGACATTTGGTTGTACATGCATAAAACCCATGGTTATGCAGAGCATTCTGCTTTACTTCACTAATTATTCATTTTACTGATGTGTTGTGCTTCAATTGAAGTTGGTTTATGGTCTTCCCATTTGAGATGTTGAATATGGGTCAAGTATCATACTGCAAAAGTATATACATACATACCTGTACTGATTGAACCCGATTTCCTCCCACTCTTCAAGTGCTTTATGACCCCAGTGGGTTTACTGCTTTTCCCTAAATGTGATACTGTACTGTAGTAATATTCTGTATACAGGAGGGCCCTGCTTATACAGCAGGTTAGGTTACGGGCTACTGTAGGGCCCCACTTATACAGTAGGTTAGGTTCCAGGCTACTGTAGGGCCCCACTTATACAACAGGTTAGGTTCCAGGCTATCGCTGTAAAGCGAAAATCGCTGTAAAGAGAATTTTTTTTTTTTCCTACTTTCAAATGCATATAAAAGCCTGATAACATGTTTACACTATCATACATTAAGTGAGAAATAGAGATAGGCCTAAAAAATGCATATACAGTACACATATAACTTACCTTATAATATTTTCGTCCTTACTGTATAGTAAGTGGTGAATATATTTATTATAGGAAGTCTGAACAAGTGAAGAATGGATATAATTGAAAATGGCTGTATTAACGAAGTGCTGTAAAGTGAAGCACTGTAAAGCGGGGGCCCTCCTGTATGTATAAAGCTGTGATAGATTTTGCCATACAGTGTGAGGTTTTATTGGCATCTTTGGTTAATGTCTTTTTTAAAAGATCATACCTGGGGAAGGTTTTGAGAGGGTTTTGCCTTCACAACACTATATAAAGTTACTTTCTTATTGATAGGTGCTATTTGGAAAAACCCAGGAGATGCACAACAATTTAGAGAAAAGTGAAGGTGATACCATACAGTGCCTGCACTCTAATGGAGGGGTTTAGGATATTTACTGTTTGGAGGGACATCTAAACTGTCATATCCCTGCACCTCTGGCAAGACAGTGATAGTGTGAATGATAGTGAAAGTGTTTCTTTTTCGGGTCACTTTGCCTCGGTGGGAGACTCAGCATGTTAAATAAACTACAGGTAATCAGTGTTGTGTAGTGTTGGGTGCAGAATTAAAACATAGTACAGTGGACCCTCGGTTAACGAATACCCCGGAAATCGTGCAATTATGTAAGTATAATTTTGTAAGTTCTTGTGGAAGTGTATTTTTGGGGGTCTGAAATAGACTAACCTACGTGAAATTTTTCCTTAAGGGAGTAAATTCGTTCGTTAATGGCACTTGAGCAGACTTCAGGAGTGAAGTTTTTACGAAACTCGGGGGTCCACTGTAGTAGTGATTTTATATAAAGTAAAAAATATAATGTACATATGTACATGCATATTTTTTTTGTTTAAATAAAAAAGTTTTATCTTTGTATAATTGCTTATTGATTCTATATTCCATGCTTTTCACGTAAATTAAATCACTTGCTAGTTGGCATCTATCAAGAGTACAAAAACCTCTCCACTGCTCAAAGGAAACTTAATCTTCTGGCAATGATGGCTGAGTCTTGTTGGTCCACCGATAGTTAATCACCACTGGATTTTTTTTTTCAAGTATTCCCTGTCCTCTTCTCTCTTAGCTTCTTTTTTCCATTCACTGTTTTATGTTTTTTCTGCATGTATTCTTTCTTTCACGTGCTTTTACATGCGTGATGTTTACATAATCCTCTAACAGATAGGACTTGCCAGATTTATGATGGCAATTTCTTCCTGTTTTTAATTTTAGTTGATGGCTTTGCATTCTTTCTGATATTGATCTATTTATTTAGACTTGGGTTATTTCTTTCCTCTGCACTAATCCAATTTCCCACAAAATGCAGTATGATAAAAATTGTAGAGCTTCTGTGTGATCAACAACAACACACGTGGTGAAATTGTCTTCCTTTTGTAGCGGTAGGAGCAATTTTTTTTTTTTTATCTCCCATCTACATTACAAGTGCTCCTTGACTTATGATGGGGTTATGGTCCAACAGACCTATCACAAGTTGAAAATATTGTAAGTCGAATATGATGTGCTAAATAAATAAGTAAATAAATAACTACTGTCACTGAATAAGTAAATACACAAATAATTACTGTAACTAACTAGATACTACCAGTATTGAAAAGTAAATGAAAACAAGTTACGGACTTGTCGCCTTCATGCTGGGTAATTATCGCGTTTCATCTCCAAAGTAATTGCTTTTGCACCATCATAAAATCGAAATATCGTAAGTCGAGAAGTACAGCATTTGAATCATAATTATTTGAAGTTTTCAGAGGTTGCAGTACAGTGGTACCTCGAGTTATGATATTTTTTCGTTCGAGAATGCTGTTCAAGTGCCATTACCAAACGAGTTTATCCCCATAAGGAATAATGTAAAATAGACTAGTCCTTTTACACCCCCAAAAATATACTTACAAAAGCATTTAAAAAAATAAACTTACATAAAAGGGCGATTTTGGGGACCATCGTAACTCGAGGTACCACTGTATTTGCTTCCTTTTTTTTTTTTTTTTTAGAACTGATTCCATACTTTTGCCATTTTTGTGTAGTATCCTTTTGACAACTTTTCTTTCTTAAATGATAACTATGGCCTCATCTTCACCTTGTTGATTGTGCTAAGTAACTTTCCTTTTCAATTCTTTCATGCTCTTTTATAATGTTATATATGGTTATCATGTTTCCTCTTGCCTTTACCAAGAAATAGTTCTTCGAAGTTTGTGGCAGTGACTCTCATATAGAAACATGGTTGCATCCTGCATGCTTCCAATTGTCTACTATTAGTGTTTTTGGCCATTTTATTTTTTTTTATTTTTTTAAACATATGTGATTATATACGTATATATATTTTCAGACCATATTTACAGGATATTTAGTCTTCGATCACTAATTATTTCTTATTTAAAAAACTTTTCCTTAAAAATTGTTCACTCGATTTTCTTTTTCTTTTTTTTACTTTTCTCATATACAGTGGACCCCCGAGTTTCGTAAAAACTTCACTCCTGAAGTCTGCTCAAGTGCCATTACCGAACGAATTTACTCCCTTAAGGAAAAATTTCACGTAGGTTAGTCTATTTCAGACCCCCAAAAATACACTTCCACAAGAACTTGCAAAATTATACTTACATAATTGCACGATTTCCGGGGTATTCGTTAACCGAGGGTCCACTGTATTATATGTGCTATACACTGTACACTCACCATTCATTGTGCCAACTACAGTTCATTGACTTTATGAAATTCCTCAAAGCAGAGTTCCATGCACAATGGACTTTTGTAAATTTTGCATATGAATGATGTTATTGTGCTTCCTTGTTTATCTGGTGGTGTTAGAACATGCATAACACATCTGGACATACAGTCAACCCCCGGTGCTCGACGGCGTCGGAGGTCGTCCAAATCGGCGTTCGTTTTTTTTTTACAAGAATTTTGGCTCGGTATTAGGCGGCCGCTCGGAGTTGTCAATTCGTCCCGGACGCATCCGCGTGGCCTGTGGCCCAGCTGGGCAGCGCCCAGGCACTCAGTGTGCTATTGTTTACAAGCGAGCGACCACCACCCAAGCATTCATACCAGTATATTGTCATTATTCCACTGTTTTTAGTGCTTGCAACTGCTAAATAAGCCACCATGGGCCCCGAGAAAGCTCCTAGTGCCAAGCCTGTGGTAAAGAATGTCAAAAATACGGTAGAATTGAAGAAGTAGATGATAGCAAAATATGAAAGTGGAGTGCGTGTCACTGAGCTGGCCAGGCTCTATGGCAAATCCCATTCAACTATCTCTTCCATTTTGGCCAAGAGAAAGGAAATCAAGGATGCTGTTGTTGCGAAAGGTGCAAGTATGGTCACAAAACAGAGATCTCAAGTGCTGGAAGAAGTGGAAACTTTGTTGTTGGTGTGGATCAACGAGAAACAGTTAGCAGGAGATAGTGTTTCGCAGGCAATAATATGTGAAAAAGCAAGGCAGTTGCATGATGATCTCGTCAAGAAAATGCCTGCAACGAGTGCTGAAGTGAACAAATTTAAAGCCAGCAAAGGCTGGTTTGACAGATTTAAGAAGCGAAGTGGCATGTTGTGCAAGAAATTGTGGAACTGGGCAAGTCCATGGGGTTGGATGTTTGTACCGAGGATGTGGAGCAGTTGGTGGAGGAGCACAATGAAGAGCTAACCACTGAAGATCTGCAAGAGCTTCAACAGCAACAACAGACCACAATTTAGGAAAATGGTCCAGAGGGGGAGGAGGTGGAACCGAGATGGAAGAAGGTGCCTTCTTCAAAAATTAAGGAGATTTGTGCCCAATGGACTAATGTGCAAACATTTATATATGATTATCACCCTAACCAAGCTGTTGCAGGCCGTGTTGGCCACATGTACAATGACAATGTGGTGTCCCATTTCAGGGATGTTTTAAAGAACTGCCAGACACAGAGCTCCCTGGACAGTTTTTTTGTGAGAGAGGGACCAGTGACTCTCAAGCTGGTCCTAGTGGCATTAAAAGAAAAAGGCCAGTAACCCCAGAAAAGAACTTGGCACCTGCAGTGTTAATGGAAGGGGATTCCTCTTCCAAACACTAGCATACTACTCCATCCTCTCCCCTCCTCCCGTCTTCCACACATCAACAACTCTTCAATAAATGTAAGTGACATGTTATTGTACAATTATTTCTTAATTTTTCATAAAATTCTGTATAATTTAATGTCAAAAAGTTCTAAAAAATATTTTATTTTAATACTTTTGGATGTCTGGAACGGATTAATTTTGTTTCCATTATTTCTTATGGGGAAAATAGAATCGGAGTTCGACCAAACCGGTGGTCGACGGGCCCTCTGGAATGGATTACCGACGAGAACCAGGGGTCCACTGTACTTCTCAGTGGAAGGAAATTGTATTATGTAGTGCTTCAAAGCTCATCAGAATTTTCCTTGCTTGATGGAGCATCTCTATTGGCATCAGCACTTTTTGTATCTTCATATTTATACAACTCCAAGTCCTCATCACTATCTTCAGTACTAGAATCATCCTGCGCAGAAAGCAAATAGCCAGTAGTCCATGGAGTGAGGGGATGTTTATGATGAGACCTGTTGGTGTGTTACATTGAATAAAACTGTTCCCACAATATCCTGTCTGGTGGAGGAATTTTTTGTTGGTTCACACACCAATGATGCAGGCCTACTTTATTCTGCGTAAGCCTAACATTCCCGATTGCAGCCATTTTGAGGATGGTAGAATTCAAACATTGATTAGCGTGTGGGGCAGTATATACAGTTATACACGCTTGTTGATCAATGTGTGTGGCAGTATATACATGCTCGTTGATCAATGTGTGTGGCAGTTTAAGGGATAAATCCCTTGCCAACCTGTCACTCAATTTCCATAATTTATCCAAGTATTTTTCTAGGAATTAATTAATATTTATTTTGTACAAGATCTTTGTGTGTCTACATACAGTCCATTCATATTTTTTGTTATTCCTTCTGGCAAGTTATTAAAAGGGCTAGCATCCACCCTTGCCTTCTATTTTAACTTTCCTCATTAAATGTAAAATACTAACTTGTTCCTCCTGTAGTATTCCCTTCAAGGATGGTGGTGGTAGGGATGGGCTTGATGCTAGTATGAGGCTCCTTGTTTTGTTTTTTTATGAGGAACTTGGTGGAAAAACTTTTTATAATTTCAATACAGTATATGCAGTCTGCCCATCCATTTACTTCATAAATTATATTTAGTAACTCACTAGATTAGACATACAGGAATTTGCTGATTGAAACTGAAGAATTGGCCAATTAGCAGAGTTTTGCTCCTCCAAGTGTTTTATTTACTTTTCCCTAATCACTTGTTTATACTTGCTAACTTAGGTAAAGTTTTTCAGGCACTGTAATTGCAGTAAGTTTAATTTTTAGTAAAATTACTTTATTGCTTTGATAGTCCCTGATGAATTGCATTTTTCTCTACACATACATCTGTACATATATTGGTTCAGCTGTATATACAGGCAAATATGTTGGTATCTACATCCAGTGAAAATGTGCCTAGCATCGTTCTTGTGCTAGTCCTTATTTTCCTCTTCCTCCTCTCTTCCTCATCCTTTTTTTCATTTCCTTCCCTTCTTAATCCTAATATATTTATATATGGTTAAATAATTTTTTTTCTTATTCCTACTATTTCCTGCAGAATCAATCATCAATCAACATTCATCAGTCATCATCAATCATCATCATGCTGTTGCTATTGCTGTTGCTGTTGTTGCCACTGCTATTATTGCTGCTGCTGCTGCTGCTTCTGCTATTGCTGCTGTTATTGTTGTCGTTGCTGCTGCTGTTATTGTTGTCGTTGCTTCTGCTGTTATTGTTGTCGTTGCTGCTGCTGTTATTGTTGTCGTTGCTTCTGCTGTTATTGTTGTCGTTGCTGCTGCTGTTATTGTTGTTGTTGCTGCTATTATTGCATAGGAAGCTAACTTATCACTGTGGTCTGACTTGGATTATTGACTAGTTACACAGAGAAGTGCAAAGGGAAGGGTGCCAGAATATGTATATGAAAGGGAAGTGGGGGACCAGAGTAATCGAATGGGAGGAGGGAATAATAATATTGTCATGGTAGTGGTGGTTAGTGGTATGAGTAGTAGTAGTAATAATAGTGGTGTGGTTAGTGGTAGTAGTAATAATGTAACATTGATAGAGATGGCAATAATAATAATAATAAATCTTCATTTCTACAAGTACATGATCCAACTTATACAGACCATAAATGACATCAGTGACATACTATATAGAAAGCCCCTGATTATGCATTTCAGGCAAATTAGGTTAATTTTATCCCCAGGATACAACCCACACCAGTCAGCTAACACCCAGGTACCTATTTACTGCTAAGTGAACAGGGACAACAGGTGTCTTAAGGAAACATGCCCAATGTTTCCACCCATACTAGGGATCAAGCCACGGTAGCGCTGAGTGTGCCACCAACCTAGCTACATGTAATAGTGGTGAAAAAAGGGGGCAGAGTGGAGTGTTTGTGAAGAAATAGTAGTAGTAGTCTCCTAAATCTTAACAACACTCCATTCTTTAGACATAAACTTACATTTTTCCCAAACTAGCATTATTGATAGTAATCTTAGTTTGTACATATCCTGCCACTGATGCTTCCTGAGTCTACTCCATTTCCTGCATCTCTTGTCCTCTCCAATACTTTGGAGAAACTGACTGCTTACTTTCTGACATAGAGAATAAAAGTGTTTCTTACTAACACTAACAGTTCTCTTTTCTGTCATGTTAGAGATCACAGTCAGACTGTCAACTGGTCCTCTGCAAAAACTGTCTACTCTTCTAGCCTTCACAGATGCCATCTTGTTGAAGCATCCCTTATACACAACTTTCCTAAATGAATCTTAGTCTTGGCTTTGTCTCTGTATATGCCTTCCTTTCTTGTTACTACATTGTCAGATGTTCCAAACTTCAGAACATCAGTGGCTTGAATAACAAAAAGGCACAGTACCGTGACTGGAACAATACACAAATAACCCGCACATAGGAGAGGGGGAACTATGACGAGACGTTTCGATTGGACTGAAACGCCTCGTCGTAGCTCCCCTCTTCTATGTGCTGGTTATTTGTGTACTGATGACTTGACCTGATCATTATCTCCTTTCCATACCTCTTCAGTGTAATTATTATTTTCATGGCCTTTTCTGTCTTCTTTCTAGGTGAGTTCTGTCTTGTGTGGGTTTTGTACCATAGGGATTGTGTTCAACCCACATGAGCCATATCTCTCATGCAGTGTTCCTCTGTTCTTTTGTTGCTACCTCCCTCATCCTCATCCTCCCTCCTTTTCTCTCCTTCCTCCTTTTCCCTCCCTCCTCATTTTCCCTCCCTCCCTCCCTCCTCCTTTTCTCTCCTTCTTTTCTTCCTCCTTCTTTTCTCTCTCCTCCTTCTTTTCTCTCCTCCTCCTTTTCTCTCCTCCTCCTCCTTTTCTCTCCTCCTCCTCCTTTTCTCTCCTCCTCCTCCTTTTCTCTCTCCTCCTCTTTTCTCCTCCTCTTTCTCTCCTCCTCCTCTTTCTCTCCTCCTCCTCCTTTCTCTCTCCTCTTTCTCTCCTCCCTCCTTTTCTCTCCTCCTCCTCCTTTTCTCTCCTTCCTCTTTTCTCTCCTCCTCCTTTTCTCTCCTCCTCCTCCTTTTCTCTCCTCCTCCTCCTTTTCTCTCCTCCTCCTCCTTTTCTCTCCTTCCTCCCCCTCCTCCTTTTCTCTCCTCCTCCTTCCTCCTTTCTCTTTCTCCTCCTTCCTCCTCCTTTTTCCTCCTCCTTCCTCCTCCTTTTCTCTCCTCCTCTCTATTTCTCTCTCCTCCTTCTGCCCTCCTCCTTTTTCCTTTACACATGTCTTCTTCTCCCCCTCTTCTGTTTACTACTCACTCATGCTGGCTGTTTTCCTGCTCTGTTACATAACTACCACTAATACTATGACTGTGGCTGTTTTTGCTGCTGCTGTTGCTGCTGCTGCTGTTTCTGCTGCTGCTGCTGCTGTTTCTGCTGTTGCTGCTGCTGCTGTTGTTTCTTCTGTTGCTGCTGTTTTTGCTGTTGCTGCTGTTTCTGCTGTTGCTGCTGTTTTTGCTGTTGCTGCTGTTTCTGCTGTTGCTGCTGTTTCTGCTGTTGCTGCTGTTTCTGCTGTTTCTTCTGTTGCTGCTGTTTCTGCTGCTGCTGTTGTTTCTGCTGCTGTTCTGTTGCTGCTGCTGCTGTTGTTTTTAACACTACTACTGCTGCTGCTGTTGTTTTTAATACTACTACTGCTGCTGCTGCTGCTGTTGTTTATGCTACTGCTGCTGTTGCAGGCATTACTACTGCTACTAGTACTGTTACTACTTTGCTATTAATTACAAACTCTTAGTAGTTTCATTAACTTGTGTCGTCTTTCCCATTTGTCACCAGTTCCTGTTATTCCTTTTCATGGTAACATGTAAAATGATCTCATTTATATTATTCTTATAATGCTGGGGAAGCACTAAACTCACTGGGCAAAGGGAGATAACCAGGTGTTATATGAGGAATGGAAGATTATCAGGACTCAAGAAATTATAACACAATTTCAAACTGATCACAATCGATGAGGTTTGAACCTATGGCAGGCGAGTCTTAAAGCTCGCAGGCCATTATGTCAACAGTATTACTTGTGTAGTATACATATATGTTTCCTAGCAACATTTATAGGCAGGCTTCCTGGCCAAAATGATAAATTAGACACATGTGCAGCACTTGGGTATCTTTATTGAGGAAACGTTTCGCCACACAGTGGCTTCATCAGTCCTATACAAAGAAGAATTGTGAAGATCAGAAGGAGTTTGAGGTAATCAGTCCCTCAGCCTGGAGTCGATGTAATCAGTCCATCAGTCTTGAAAAGAATACAGTGGACCTCCGAGTTTCGTAAAAACTTCACTCCTGAAGTCTGCTCAAGCACCATTACTGAACGAATTTACTCCCTTAAGGAAAAATGTCACGTAGGTTAGTCTATTTCAGACCCCCAAAAATACACTTCCACAAGCACTTACAATATTATACTTACATAATTGTACGATTTCCGGGGTTTACGAAACTCGGGGGTCCACTGTACAGTATATGCCAGAAAAAGTGGCTTATATACTGTAGACAGGTGAGGTGAAGCAGTCATAGGTGATATATTGAACAAATCCATAAGTGGAAGTAGGTCATGCCTATAGGTTAGGCAAGTAAAGAATTCCCTGTATCAGGATTCCAAGATGTTGCTGTGTCTGACAAGAATGTAGGTAAATGGTTCATAGAACCAAGAAGATGACTTTATCATCTTGTTATTTCTGTGAACCATTTATCTACATCCTTGGCCAAGCCTTAGTCACGTGACCCCCCCGCATATAGGCTGTCCCTCACAGACCTCCATCTCAGATTCATCCAGTCATAGCAAGTGGGCAGATGCGATAGGCTAACTTCCTCTATGAATGCCAATATAATGCCTCATAACAATCTGCAGTTGTTTCCTTTGCTATTATCACTCCAAAAAAGCCTCCTAACAATTGTGCCTGTTATTGTTACTGTTGCTTTTGTTGTTTCTGCTACTACTGCTGCTGCTTTGTGTGATTACAATCTTAAATTCTTGCCCTTGTGCTTATTCCCTGTAACACAGTTCATTCCCCACCTCAAGTGTGTGGTGCGGATGTTAAGAGTACTTGGGTACTTTGTCGTGTGTGTTGAATAAAACTATTGTCACAGCCTAAGTTACAAACATTTAAAATTTAGAGTTCTTGTAGGAGTCAGTGGGGTGTGGAAGGGATCATTGTCGTGTGGAGGGGGATCTCTTTTGATGGCAAGAAACTTGACTTCTAGTGTTTTATAATACAGTACAGTATTTGCAACCACTTTGAATGCTTGGTAATAACATTATTTAGTTAGATAGTAGTTGGATAACAAGTTTGTTTATCCTCCCTTCACCACATAACAATATTTCTTTGTTGTGGTACAGTACACTGCATCATTGTATTTCATAGACTGATCTACTGGCAGGTGTACGTGTTCTCCCTTCTTTACTCCAGCATGTGTTGAGGTAATATGAACTGTAACCTACAATTCATTAGAGATGTTTTGTATGTGCTTAGTAATGATCTAATCATTTTGATTTTCTGCAGGTGGACTTAGAACCTCAGGGGAAGCTTCATGTGGTAATTGAATTAAAATGGGCCGAACCAGAAGATGGAAATATCCGCCCGCGAGAATTCAGGGAACGGCAGGGCTTCAACCGCCGGCGGGGAGCTATGAGGAGGCGTGTTCATCAGGTATGGTCACACTTCCATTTTTTGTAATTAATTAAACCAGAGATAGTTGTTAAAAGATTGAGATGATCTTTTGTATTCGTGTATCTGCACTCCTCTAGCAAGACAGTGATGGTGTGGATGATGGTGAAAGTGTTTCTTTTTTGGGTTGCCCTGCCTCAGTGGGGGAGAGCCAATGTGTAAAAAATTTTTTAGTAGAGCAGTGGTTTAAACAAATTAACAGTGCAGTAAATCTGTAGGGGCTTGAATATTCAGTGGTCTTGTGTGACCGTGTTAAAGCGGAATGAGTGGAGGCAAATTTAGAAAATTTGCTTACTATATCTGGTATCTTAGTTTCATTAATAAGATATCTTGGCATATCATGTAGGTTATCATTTGTAAAAAATAATTATTAGGATAAAAGGATTGTAGTTGATACACAAGCAGCAGTTGCAAACTTTATTAAGAGAATTTTCACCTGTACAGCAAGCAGACTTTATCAAGTTTTGATAAGGGCTTGATGAAGTCTGCTGCATGAGTAAAATCTTGAATAAAGTCTCCAGTTGCTGCTTGTGTGTGTTTATTAGCAACAACTTGTCAGTAGTCGTGTACCTTCCACTGTTAGAACGAAGGAGAGATTTGGATGTGGGAAATTCGTTGAGCTAGAAAAAGGTTGGATAATTGTATCTATAAACTGGTTGTTTAGTAAAATAAGTTGGATAATTGATTCTATTGAGAATAATTTGTCATGGGATGCAGCCTTTAGAGAGATATTGAATATTGTATAGTGGAGCCAACATTCTTGTATGGATGTGAAGCATGGTCTTTGAATTTTCCATCAAGAGGAATGTTTGGAAGGTAGTGTCGACAGTGGAAGTCTGCGGAATTTGGATGTACATGAATGGTATATAATACTGAAGAAGATGAATTAGACGCATGTGCAACATCTGGGTATCTTTATTTGTAGACGTTTTGCCATCCAGTGGCTTTATCATTACAATACAAGGGCATAATGTGAAGAATATAGAGGTAATCAGTCTCTCAGCTGAGGAACTGATTACTGCATTTTTTATATATACAGTGGTACCTCGATGGCTATTCAAGTGCCGATAACGAAGGAATTTTTTCCCATAAGAAATAATGAAAATTAGATTAATTCATTTCAGACCCCCAAAAATATACTTTACAAAAGCACCTACAAAAATACACTTACATAATTGTTCGAGTTGGGAGCTGCTCGTAAGTAGAGGTACCACTGTAGTTCTACATACTTGACGTTATGTTCCTGTGTTGATAAAACAACTTGATGGTGAAACATCTACAAATAAAAATACCCAGATGTTACACATGGAAATTTGGCTACCTGGAATCAAGTTCTAAAAGTTAGGAAATAGAGTATATTGTGCAGTTGAATTCTGAAACTAATTTGGCCTCAGGCTGGGCTGTGAGGGTAGAAGTACCCTCAGAACCAGTCACAGGTATGTCATGGTTGGGGAGATGGTGTTGTGAAAAGGCAACTAGAGACAGAGTGAATGTATTCTTTGGGTCACCCTGACTAGGTGGGCAGTGGACAATGAGTTAATGAGAATTGTTAATTAAAAGGAGAATAATTAATTTATTTCTTTTGAAGTTTTACCATCAACAATAAGGCTAGCAGACTGTCAACTGTTTTAGATGTGTCCTCATAGTTAGTGTTTACTAACAGTATTTAAAGTAATGTTTTTTGAAGTGAAAGTTGGATTAAATTTATCTCTGTAAAGAACACTGTAATAATGTGGTAAGTTTAATATTAAATTTAACTTTCAGGTCAATGGTCACAAGTTCATGGCTACTTTCCTACGACAGCCAACCTTTTGCTCGCACTGCAGAGATTTTATATGGGGATTAGGGAAACAGGGTTACCAATGTCAAGTATGCACCTGTGTCATCCACAAGCGGTGTCACCAGTCCGTCGTCACACGATGCCCAGGAAGCAAGAGTATAGAAACGACCTCAGAGGAGCCATCTGTGAAGGTATAGTTTTCAGGATCATTTATGCTTGATCACAGAAGTGTTTTGTATCTAACTGCAAGTAGTTACTCCATTTTCATCAGAAAATTTTTGTGGTAATTTAAATAGTACAGTAAATTACAGGTTTCATTGATGTTGTGGGATTAAGAATACCTATTTGTAGCTATAAAAGCATAGTTATTTTTGTTCCGTCCTATATTTAATCTCATATTAGGTGTAATAGCAAGGGACTAGTAACCCCTTCTCCTGTATAAATTACTAAATTTAAAATGAGAAACTTTCATTTTTCTTTTTAGGCCACCCTGCCTCGGTGGGATATGGCCATTTTGTTGAAAGAAGAAAGAATTAGGTGTAATATCCCCTGATGGGAATATCCCTCCAGCAGGAACTACAGGTGAAGGAGGGATAACTAATGCAGAAATCATTAATCAGAGAATGGTTCGGGCATTTTGGAAGGATGGAGTAGAAATAGATTTTCAAGAGGGTATATAAATCTGGAGTGGAAAGAATGAGGTGCAGGGGACATACCAGGAAGAGTTGGAGGGAGGGTGTGAAAGTGATTTTATGTAGTAGGGGCTTTATCATCCAGCAGGTGTGGATGAGTGTGTTCACACTTAGACTTCCTGTTGGAGTGTGTACAAGGTAACATTCATGAAGGGGGGGTTCAGAGAAATGAATTATCCAGACTTGTCCTGGAGGTGCGGTGTAAAATGTTGACACTTTGATGGGAGGTGTGAGGTGCTGTAGTTTGGCAAGACAGCTGTTGAATAAATAATGGTGAATGTTCCTTTTTGAGTTGCCTTACATTCATTGGAGATGGTCAATGATGGAAAAAAAATTACAATACAGATTTGTTAGTAAAGTCATAAATATTTGATATATAGTTGGAAGTTGAGGAGCATTTAAGTGAATATATACAGTATACAGGAGGGCCCCACTTACACAGCAGGTTAGGTTCCAGGCTACTGCTGTAAAGTGAAACATGCCCCCTTCTCTCCTTTTTTTTTTTCTCTTTCAAATGTATATAAAAGCCTGATAGCATGTTTACACTCATATATTAAGTGAGTAATGTAGCGAAGCTTAAAAAATGCATATACAGTACACACACTACTTCTTTCTTTCTTTCAACACGTCGGCCGTTTCCCACCGAAGCGGGGTGGCCCAAAAGGAAAAACGAAAGTTTCTCCTTTTACATTTAGTAATATATACAGGAGAAGGGGTTACTAGCCCCTTGCTCCCGGCATTTTAGTCGCCTCTTACGACACACATGGCTTACAGAGGAAGAATTCTGTTCCACTTCCCCATGGAGAACACACTACTTACCTTAAAATATTTTTGTCCTTAGCTTATAGTGAGTGGTGAATATATTGTAGGAAGTCTGAATAAATGAAGAATGGGTATAATTGAAAACCACTGTTAAGCCAAACACCTATACACTATTTAAAGATAAAATTGCTCCTCTGCTATCATCTAGGATTCTGTATATATACTCTGTAATAACATTCTTCACTTGAAGCTTTGAAGCATTTTGTATTTTTCCACCTAATGAACTGATGTATTTATTAAGTTTTTTAATTAGGAACATCTTTTCATTGTACTTGCAGGGAAGTGGTCAGCAGCGTTTCAATGTCAATGTGCCACACCGGTTTTCTGTTCACTCGTACAAGCGGTTTACTTTCTGCGACCATTGTGGTTCACTGCTCTATGGCCTTATCCGTCAGGGTCTCCAGTGTGAAGGTGAGGATCACTCTGGTCTTATCACTTCTAAACATCTCACAAATAATATTACAGCACTTCAATTTTTTTTTTTTTAAACTTGTAGCATAAACTTGTAAGATGGCAGGTAAATCTTACAAACTACAGTACTATCTGCATTCACTATATATTATTCTTTTTTTCTCTCTCTGTGTTTCTTAGTAGTTCTTCATCCTGTAGTATTTTCAGTTTAGAAGACCTGGCCTGAGACCAGGGTGTAGGAGTGATGATATCCTCTGAACCAGTAGCTGATATAATCATCTGTTGAAAGCTATCTGGTTAACAATGTATAGCTTAATTTTTCTTTAAGAAAGATGAAAACTTAATTTTAAACAATTGCTTATTATTTATTGACGTATGATTACCGTATCTTATTTAGGCTGATAAACACTTTTTTTCCTGTAATTCCAGATATACGAAGGCCAGATAATAAAGCCTCTGTAATTAATATACCCTAAGTCAAATAATAATCTTGGTTTTGTTTTATTCACCTGATAATTTTGTTGGTCACATTTATCAATAGGCTTGAGAGTTCTAACTGTGCTTTTATCTTTATTTTCAGTATGCAATATGAATGTTCACAAGAGATGCCAGAAAAATGTAGCTAACAATTGTGGGATAGACGTCAAACAGTTATCTGAAATCCTCACAGCCATGGGAATACGTCCTCAAGATGAGCCAGGGAAACGCAAAAAGAAAGTACGTTGCACCTTTGGTGTCTTTTTCTTTATTTTTTGGTGTGATGAAGAATTAGACACTTGTACAACATCTGGCTATCTTTATTATAGATGTTTCACCATCCAGTGGCTTTATCAATAAAAATTCAAGAACACAATAGGAAGACGGTAGAACTATATACAAAAGACAAGGTAGTCAGTCCCTCAGCCTTGGAGTTGGTGAAGAGCACTGTAGTGTTCAAGACTACATTGTTGCATATGTGTAATTCATCTTGTGGGTATTGTATACCATACATGTACATTTTTTGGTATCAGTGTGATAGCCATGGTGGTAGGGTTCAGAATTTATTCTGCACATGTGCAAAACTTTAATGGCATGAATACTGAGAGGTAGTGGATTTATTGGCCATATCCTCTTTTTAAAGATGCATTATAATTTTAGAAGTGGTTATCTTATACAGTAATGGCTTTTATTCTCTAGAAACATTCTAATTGCAGTTTGTTGTTAATTTTAAATTCCCATAGTCCTTCACATAGTACTCTTCAGTGCAACACATGCTCAATACTGTTCATAAACATAGGGTGGCAGATAGGCATAGCATGGCAGAAGTTCTTTGTTTTCCCCATTTTTGTTTATCTTTCATAGGTTCCTCCTCCATACACTCATGTATAGCCTCCCGCTGTCTGTCACTCCTGTTCTTCAAGCTCTTATAGCTTGAAGAATAAAAAATCTCAATGCCATTACTGCACTTAGGAGAGGAAACTTGTGACAACTTTTCAGACTGTCTTGGAAAACTGTCAAGTCACAACTGGTCTAGGACAGACTGAACATTATCACAAGTGTCCTCGCTTAAATGCATCTTATTTGTGAACTTTTATAACTTGTGTCAACAGACAGGGTGATGTGTAACACAAGTCTGTTTGATGCTTGACCATGCATTTATGCTGGACCAGTAAGCCAGCGGAAGGCCTCGGTCAGATAACCAAAAGTGCCAGCTGCAGGTCATCATATGACTAAGACACATGTCAAGAAACACTTGTCCTGTTTCCTGACAAACCTTACTTTACCTAACCTAATCTGTGCTGGGTGCATAATGGTGGAATTTTACTTGGTGCTATAAATTTCATACATTTGGCACTACCACCTACTATTTCTTCTTTCTCTTGATTATTTTGTCTTCTGCTACTGCTGCTACTTGTACTTTTTCTTTTTAATACTGGGTATATTCCATTCTTGGATATTTTATTTGGTCTTTGGTACACATCTTAGTTCTTTTTTTAATGCTTTGCTGCTCTGTACTTTATCTCATGTACATGTACTTGCAGAGGTAACTTTCCTTTTGTTTCATTATTCCTTATATCTTTTTACTGTTAAATTTTTTATAGGCATCAGCTGGTTTAGAGATACAAATAGCATTATGAAATACAGTAGGGCCCCACTTATACGGCAGGTTAGGTTCCAGGCTAGTGCCTTAAAGCAGACATCGCCGAAAAGCAGAACGCCATTTTTTTCCACTTCTAAATGCATATAAATGCCAGACAACAAGCTTACACTAACTTATATTAAGTTAACAATAGCACTAAGGATTAAAAAACACAATAAAAAGTAAGATACACACAGAGTACACTTATTACTTACCTTAAAGTATTAACATTGGCTTAAAATAGACTGTGAACCAATTAATGAAAAGATCAGTAGTCATCCAAGCTTTCGAATTTGATTTATAATAAACAGGGAGGGTACCTTTTGCATAGTTCTTTAGGGCCCTAGGATTCTCTGAGTGATAAATTATCATAGGTTTTAACTTGCAATCCCCAGCAGCATTAGCTCCTAGCAAGTGTTAGTTGAAGACTCAGATGAGTCAAAGGGATGTTAGGAAGAATTTCTTCAGCCATAGAGTAGTCAGGAAGTGGAATAGTCTAGCAAGTGATGTAGTGGAGGCAGGAACCATACATAGCTTTAAGATGAGGTATGATAAAGATCATGGAGCAGGGAGAGAGAGGACCTAGTAGCGGTCAGTGAAGAGGCGGGGCCAGGAGCTAAGTCTCGACCCCTGCAACCACAATTAGGTGAGTACACTCTTGGGTTATCCTGGGTTCTCTACACATATGCTGTTATATGTAACTGTATTTGATGGCTATCTCAGCGATCAACATATACCTTGTTAGTAAGTTTATTCAGGTATACACAAATGCAGTTACATACATAGATTATCATACATAACAGAATATGCGTAGACAACCTAGGATAACCCAAAAAAAGTTAGTTCACTGAGTTTAATCATTTCTAACTTGGCACTTAAAGTAAGAGGCTTACGACTCCTCTTTTTATCACAACTAAGCTTAGACGCCATAGTCAATGAGAGCCAACTACAGTGGACCCTCGGTTAACGAATACCCCGGAAATCGTGCAATTATGTAAGTATAATTTTGTAAGTTCTTGTGGAAGTGTATTTTTGGGGGTCTGAAATAGACTAACCTACGTGAAATTTTTCCTTAAGGGAGTAAATTCGTTCGGTAATGGCACTTGAGCAGACTTCAGGAGTGAAGTTTTTATGAAACTCGGGGGTCCACTGTAGTTAACGAAAGAGTAAACGAGATACGGAGTTCAGACAAGGTAAAAAAAACAAACTGAACAGGTAGTGGGCGATCACTCGGTCAGGCAAAATGAATGCGATTAATACGTGTCCACTTTTAGTTCATTCACGTACGTTTGTAAGAGTTTGTGAAACTTTTACCTCAAAATAATTTTTTTATTATAATACGTAATAATTACCTCACAAAACAAATACTCTTACATTGTGTACAAGTTAGTACAAAATAAACAAACAGGAACACTCCCATTCTCATACAACACACTATTTTTAGAGTTAATGATAGTATTATTATTATTATCATAATAAAAAAGAAGCGCTAAACCCACAAGGGCCGTGAATAGCTATATATAGAGTGAATGCATATGAAAGGAATATTTTTCTACAGTTATCCCTCAGTGTTTGACTAGAGAAAACTTAATTCTTCCGACACTCCTACAAAGTCGCTTGGCAAACAAATCTCATATTTGTCAATGTTTATTCTGTGGGAGTATGTATCATGTTTATATGCTATGTAACGTGTTTTTTAAATAATTTTGTAGAAAATATCATAGATGAATTAATGAAAATGTCTATATTAACGTAAAATAAGACATTTAATGTGCCCAAGAGTGATTATTATTAATATTACGTAATGTTTTCCCTCCGCCCGTCAACACCATAGCATATAAACAGCATGTTTATATGCTATGTAATGCTGTTTATATGCTATGTAACGTGTTTCTTATATAATTTTGAAGAAAATATCATAGATAGATTAATGAAAATGTCTATATTGACATAAAATTGGACATTTAATGTGCCCAAGAGTGATGATTATACATAATAGAGAGATGTGCTCACGGAAAATGTAAACAAACCGGGTGGCGCGCGCCGTATCTAAAAGACCGCTCGCTGTATACAAATGTTTTGGTCATAATTTGAACTCGCCGTATGAACGGAATACCGAAAGGCGAAACGCCAAAAAGCGGGGCCCTACTGTAGTCATCTTTGACCATAATGCCTCTTATTAGATAAAAGATGGTTTCTGCTAAATGGTGTACATTAAAATTTTTGATAATGTTAAATATGTCATTAATTTTTTTTTTTAAAGTTAGTAGAACATGATATTTTTACACAAGATTTTAAACCACAGAATGTTTCAAGAAATAAATATAAACTTATTTATTTGAACATCTTGATTATATATTCCCTCTTATACTGAAACTAGTTTTTTGAAATATTATTTAAAGAAATAAATATTTTTCATTAAAACTTTGATTTAACAGATCTCCATTTAACAGATTTTGGCTCCTTTGACAGCTATTATTGGGTTATAGAGCTGGGATGGCATAAGGGCTGTTGTAGCTCTTTAACCCAGTAATAGTCAGCCTAGGAGCTGTTACAACCCTCCAACAGAACAGTAACAAGAACTGAGTGTGATCCTTGTCTTGATATTTCAATAATTTTTTTTATTATTTTTGTGTTTATGTGCTCAAACAGAGGGGTATGACATCAATATGCCTCTTAAATAATGGATCCATATCTGGGAGTATATGTTTCATCATTGAAACATTAATGAAAACTAACTACGGAATATTACTGTCCCGGTCCCCATCATGAGTTATATTGTGCTCTTTTATGGGAAAATGCGATTAGCTTTAGTGTATTTTACTCTTATGTTTCATTCCTTCAGTCCCTCTCTAGGTCATTAATCAAGGCTCCATTGTACATTGGAGAGTTTTTTTTAATGCTGTAAATATGAAAGATAATTTACCAGTGTGGCACAATGACAACCATAGATTGTCTCACATACACAGATGTAACAACTATTTGTTTAGGCCTGTAACTATCATGGTGATAATTAATTTATGGATATAAACATCAGTTTCCTCACATTTTAACCCTGATAATGCAAAGGATAAGAAAACAATGTATGTGTGCACTTCTATGTATGTACAACATGAATTGTGTAGAGTAATGAATTACCGGATAATCTGTATTATTGAATACAGTTTTTCCCTATTGGACTGTTAAATTGAAGTTTTACTGTATTTCATATTACTTTACATAAGCATATAAGTCTTCAAGAGTCACAGAAGTGTAAAAAGAATTTTTTTTCTTGTAATTAGTGTTTAATATTTTTGTAATAAAAATGGCTTTCCTCAGTCAATCAGTGAACCATCCAAATTACCAACATCAGCTTCAGCCTCTGTGAGTGTCCCGGGAAGCATTAGTGAGATTGAAGAGCTGGGAACAATGAAGGACGAGGAACTGAGACTAAGGATCGAGGCTCAGAGAATTATGGAACTGAAGATGAAAGATCGATGTCCAGAAGAAGAACAAGATACGAGGCGTGAGTAAAAATAAGCCAGTTGTTGCGTAGTGATGGTGGTAGCAGTAAGCACAGTTTAGAAAATAAACTAATTTTGAATGCTGTTTCCTCCCTCACTGTAATGTAAGCAGCTGTTGGTTTGAAGTAACAGATAAGAAAGTAGGCAGAAAGTAGTATGCTTGGGGACAGTGGTGTAGTTAACAGCATGCTGTATTCACTTTATGAACCTAATTTTGAGCATCATTGTCTATAAATTGGCAAAATTGTTACCATTAGTACTTGACTTACCTGTATTTGTCATTGTCATTTCCAAATTAAGTGGCACTGCCTTGCCTAGGAGTATTTTACCATAAGAAGGAAAAGTATATTCAGAGGGGAAGACCAGGCTGAGGAAACAGTGTCTGGATGCTGCTCTGGGAAATTTGTGCTGAGACATGTAATGGTTGAAGTAGTTGGAGGAATTTCACCCTTGCGAACCATGCTGCAAGACGTGGACACAACTGAATTGAGTAGATAAAAAATCCCATAAATCTTTACAACATGTCTTTGCAATCCTTTAAATGAAGTAATAATAAAAGAATAGATTTAGTTACATGGGTAACATAAAATTTAGGCATTGGTTTCTATAGAATCTTAGATATAAACAAAGAGCCAGATTTGTGTGACAGTAATGAACAGGAAGTAAATTAAGACAAAGAAAATTATAGAGGCTGAGGGATGATTATTAGAGGAATAATTGAATGTCAATTATGGAGAGTTTTTTGTATATTTTACCGAATTTCTTTAGGATCATAATTTTAGATTAAATATTCCAAAATTATTGTGCTGCAAGCTTAAAAGATGTCATAGATGGTCAGCTTGAAGGTTTATGACGAGAAAGAGTTTGAGTGTCACCTGCCTAATGAAAGATTTCCTTAGCAACAGCGAGAACACTAGACACTGACTTAGACATGGTGCTCGGTGGGAAGAAGCTCGGGTTAGACGACTTCAACTTCATCAAAGTACTGGGCAAGGGAAGCTTTGGCAAAGTTATGTTAGCTGAACTAAAAGGAACGGATGAAGTTTATGCTGTCAAGGTTAGTTGTGCCCTTCCTTATATTGCACTACTTATATTTTGTAGTAATTAACACAAAAACAAACGCGCACACACGCTCAAGCGTGCACATACGCACGCGCACACATGCTCAAGCGTGCACATACGCACGCGCACACACGCATACACACACGCATACACACACACACGCATACACACACACGCATACACACACACGCATACACACACACGCATACACACACACGCATACACACACACACACGCATACACACACACACACGCATACACACACACATGCATACACACACATGCATACACACACATGCATACACACACACGCATACACACACACGCATACACACACATGCACACACACACGCATACACACACGCATACACACACGCATACACACACGCATACACACACGCATACACACACACGCATACACACACATGCATACACACACACACGCATACACACGCACATACATATGCCAATAAATTTATGTAATATATAATTTTATATGTTTGGCTATATAGCCAAAACTTAATAACCTGGCTTATTCGGCAATGATCATTTTGCCAAACAATCCAAGCGTATATTAATTTTTGCCATACCTGCAAAAATGTTAAATAATAGTAACTAAATTAAGGGTGGCCTTAAATAGGTTCAGTAGAATTAACCTGTATTATGCTTTGTAAATTTAGCAAAGTTAGGCCAGACTGCAAAGTTTTATCCATGAAAAAATAACTTGCATGGTGTTAATTCGCATAAAATTACATTTTGAATTATAAAAATGGCTGTGCAGAGGGAACCATTTAGGGCTTCCCTTATTGTATGTCAAACTTATCCTTCCTATTACCCCTGATAGCACTGATTCAGTCTGGGATACTCAGATAAGCATATAGTTTGCCACCACCACTGCTGGAAAGTTATGGTGTGTAAGTGTGAAGTGAGACCTGTGTAACCCATGTCAATCCATTTGACATCTTGAAACAAAACAGCTGAGAGAGATTAAAACCAGGGCACTCCTTCCCTGCAGAATTTTTTTTGAACTTCTAAATGTACATTTTTGTACACCTCCAGCACCCAGAATGGCTGAGTTAACTGTTTGAGCATGGCAAAATCCAAATAGTTACAAACCAGGTAAAAGAATGTGAGAAGTGTGAGTGTCATTGTCTTCAGACACCAACAGTGACACTGTAAATGGTGTGAAAGAGGATTTCTGTACTACTCTGCCATGGGCTAAGCTAGCATCAGAGGGCAGTAAGGTTAGACAAGGCATCCAGTGATGCTGAAGTCTTTCTGTTGCTTGTACACACAGGCACAAGGACAGGCAACACAAGACAAGCCACATGAATCATCAAAGCCAATGATACATGGCTGACCCATTAGTGCAGCCCATTTGCCATTTGCATTCTGCTTTATCACAAGGATGGGCACACCCCAGTATAGCAGAGGAGGGAGAGCTGATAGGCAATTATGCAGCTGCATCCCAGTTGTTTCTAGCAAGTCTGCCAGGTCTGAGAGTGGCCTGTGAACACAACACTCAAGTGTTAGTTTGCTCACAGAGGCACATGCATATGTTGTTGAGTCTAAAATGGCAAGTACATATAGTAGTTGGTATAGAGATGCATTAGTTACATTTAAAGTGAGCACTTAACCCTCCTCACTGCTGAGATATATATAGCAAAGAGCAAAATTGTGCTAGTCAGTGTGGTAGAAACCCAGTATCTGGAAAAAATAATCAAAGACCAGTTTAATATTTTGGCCTGCATCTGAGGCCCTCTTCGGCAAATTGTGGAGGAGACAGTGGCTCTTGCTGTAGTGATAAGGAGAAGTCACCTGTCATTATTAACACATCGGCTGTTTACCTTCAAGGCAGGGTGATCCAAAGATGGTAAAAACATTGCCATAAACTGCATTCCAATGATCCACTGAAATACACAATCTTCACCCATCCTTCAGAGTGTAAGCACTTTCCTCATCTCCGGAAGTCTGGCTAACTGGTTTTCCTGAATTTCCTTAGATATTTTACCTTGCTTATACTTCAGCAGCATGCCAAATCCAAAAAACATTGTTTCCACTCCTATCTAACATGCTCACACATGTCTGAGATGCTTAAGCCCCTGCCTCTTAAAATTGTCATATCTTTCTCCTAACGGTTATTAAGTTGTTCTGTCCACCCCAGATATATACAGTATATGCTTGTTTTGTAAACCTGTCTTTCTACATTCTTTCTAAATAACCAAACCATCTCATCTCTTGTTCTGCTCTCTGAAATATACTCTTCACTCCACCATATCATCTTTAAGTTCTCGGTCTCTACATCAAAATCATATTGCCTATTTATATCAAATGTGACATTTCTGTTGCCTCCAACCTCCTTGCTACAATACTGGAAGACCATGCCTCACATTCATGCAGAAGTGTCGACATCAGTATTCTCTTGTTCATTTCAATTTTTTTTTTTTTCATCCATTGATAAGCTTTTATCTTTCCACAGACTTCTCTACACTCCATCTACCTTTTTATTCTTGTCTATTTTGTGCATCACCTCTTAGACCTGTCTGCTTGCACATTCACTTTGAAACACTGTACATTTACTTCTGTCTTACCACTTCCTCCAGTCTGATACTCACTTTTTTATTGCCTAGACTACTGCTTACTCTCATTTCTTTGTTCTATTCTGTGTTTACTTTTAACTTCTTTATTTTACTCATCCTTGCTAATGCCTATAAATGTATTATTACAAATATATTTTGGGTGTCTTGTGTAAAACTTTGTAACATTATTTTATTGAAAGCTTTCTTAATATTAGATTTCCTGTAAAGACTAAATACATAAAACCTTTCAGTGAATTCCAGTTGCATTGCTAGTATACTTGTATTAGTGCTTCCATATCAGTGTAGGCTAAAATAGACAAGTTTGCACTCAAACATGTAGAAAGTATGCCAAGTAGTACTGGTAGGTTGAAATAGAAAATTGTAATATGAGTAATGTGAATGAAAGCAGTTTTATATTTTGATCTGTCCTATTGGTTTGTTGATGTTACACATTTTGTCCTCATCTTCAGTCTTGGTTGAATGTGTGGGTATTTGTGAGAGGAAATGTTGTAGTGGGCAATTCTCACTTTATTCTTGACTTTCTGATCCTTCATCCCTTGTATTGACTTTGGTATTCATTGTTCAAGTATTCATTTATACATATTAAAACTTTTTCTTTTAATCCAGCTGGATTATCTAATTTTCCAAGTATATATACCATTCATATACATGGGGATAATAGTCTGACGGCAGACGCAGACATTATTGGAACGAATATGGAAAAATAACTTATTCTTCCACAGAGATAATGAGGTAATGGAAAGAGCATTTAATACCTTAGATTTGATTTAAAATGGATGTTTTATGGAGGAGAGAAGAGTCAGTGAGTTTTCTTTCACTATCCTTTTGTGGGGACTGCTGAGGGCCACATATACCAGGAAATGAGGCCTATGTTCTGGTGACTTAGAAACACTCATGCTGGGGTACTGGGGGCTAAGAATGTATAGAACTACAGGCCATGAATGCTAGGAACTAGTGGCCACATATATCGGGGACTGCGTGTCACAAATACCGGAACAAGGGGACCACGTATATTCTGGTGACTGAGGCTATATATGCAGGGTACTGTTATCAACTGGGCAGCACGATACAAATTGGTATGAATATTTTCCAGGGACTGGACGCCATGCATGTCAGAGACAGAAGGTTACGTCTGTCTGCGAATAGGAACTATACGTATGTTTACGAATAAAGGCTACATACGTCTGGGATTAGATTATACATATGCTGTAGATTGAGGCTATATATGCCAGGGATTCAGAGCCACATGTCTGAGACTGGGAGCCTATAAGAAATTAACTCTAGCCAAGTACAGTATTCGGGGTCTGGGAACACATATGCAGGAGCTTTGTCAATAATGAATAATAATGTGAGATAGGAAGGAAACAAAAGAGGTAGGGAGGGTAGTTAACAGTCGAAAGCTGTCCAAACATATATACTAAGTTTTCTTAGGCAGAAGTAAACACTGTACCAGGAAGCTGAGACAGTGGTAAAGCCCAGTCATTATGAAATTTGAATATCTCAGCAGTCATTTGGCGTCATGTCCATCGTTCGAAGTTCTTAAGAGCAGAAGTCGAGAAGGCTATGTGATAGTCATGGAGGGATATTATTATAATAGAAGGTGTAACGATGTTCTTAAAGTAGCAGTAGTATGTTAGATTTAGTGATAATTGTGAGGACGTTGTTAGTCTTATTATATGTAAGGGAAGGATGTATTCTTGTAATAATGTTCATGTTTGTGAAGCAGAAACAATAGTCTTGTAAGAATCATTTAAATAAAAGGAGAGCAATATTGTTGAAAGAGCAGTAATATACTGGAAGACTCATTATTCTGGAACGAGCTGCGATGTCTCTCAGAATGGCAGGATATCTGAGATCGTGACATATTATCCACAGAGGAGAAGGGTCATGACGGGATCGTGAATAGGAGAAGGTGGGTTAATGAGTAATGGAGTGTCAGCAAGTGCCACCTTACTTCTCAGTAAGCAAACGGCCTTCTGAAACAAGAGTCAACTGCGCGTCAGGGAGGGCTGGTGTCGGAAAATTAAATATTTAGAGCATAACTTATATATGTATATGTACATAACTTATATATATATATATATATATATATATTCTCCATGGGGAAGTGGAACAGAATTCTTCCTCCGTAAGCCATGCGTGTCGTAAGAGGCGACTAACATGCTGGGAGCAAGGGGCTAGTAACCCCTTCTCCTGTATATATTACTAAATGTAAAATGGGAAACTTTCGTTTTTCATTTTGGGCCACCCCACTTCGGTGGGAAACGGCCGACGTGTTGAAAGAAAGAAAGAATATATATATATATATACACACACACACACACACACATGTATGTATACACATATATATATAGTATATACAGTGGTCCCTCGGTTTTCACCGAAAATTCGTTCCAGAATGCTGCTCAAGTGCCATTACCGAACGAATTTACTTCCTTAAGAAATAATGTCACGTAGGTTAGTCTATTTCAGACCCCCAAAAATACACTTGCAACAGCACTTACGAAAATACACTTACATAAATGTTCGAGTTTGGAGATGCACGAAAACCGAGGGACCACTGTATATCACCTAGATATGCAGTTTAGTGAAATAGTGATGTTGGAAGGTACATCCTATTACAGTGGACCCCCACCTAACAAGCACCCCGGAAATCGTACAATTATGTAAGTGTAATATTGTAAGTGCTTGTGGAAGTGTATTTTTGGGGGTCTGAAATAGACTAACCTACGTGACATTATTTCTTAAGGAAGTAAATTCGTTCGGTAATGGCACCTGAGCAGGCTTCTGGAATGAATTTTGCTCTGTATGTGGCATCGTATTAAAAGATTTCTTATAACGAAAGTGGAAACACACTTCTCTCCTGTCTGATCTATTAATATATCATGTTTCTCATTGTATTATAAGGAATGACTCAACATTTCTGAATCCATCCTAGAGTTATGGGAGGATTTATGTCTTAGGAATGTGAGGTGGCAGGTAAATCTTGTAAGTCTCTCCTTACATTCTTTATGGTCCTATTGTTTTTCTGTGTGTTTGTTAATAGCTATTATAAAGAACAAACAGGAACAATATTGTGACTAGAACAATACACGAATAACACTCCTACATATACTGGGTCCCTCACCTTTGTGTGTCAGTGTGACTTATCAATGGTACAAGTCCGACCAAAACATCGTCATAAACTTGTCTCCTATGTGCAGGTTATTTGTGTAATAGTTATTAATACAGTGGATTCCCGGATTACGTAATTAATCCGTTCCAGAGGGCGCTACTTAAACCGAATACGTATTACCTAATCCGAATATTTTCCCCATAAGAAATAATGGAAATTCAATTAATCCGTTTCAGACACCCAAAAGTATTAAAATAAATATTGTTTCCACATTAAATTACACAGAAAAGAATGAGATATAAAGTACATAAAACAGTAATAACTTGACACTGACCTTTATTGAAGAGTTGTTGATGTGTGGAAGATGGAAGGAGGGGAGAGGAAGGAGTAGTTGCTAGTGTTTGGAAGGGGAATCCCCTTCCATTAACGCTTCAGGTACCAAGTCCTTTTCCTGGGTTACTTCCCTTCTTTGTTTTTTAATGCCACTAGGACCAGCTTGAAAGTCACTGGACCCCTATTGCTCAAAAAAGTGTTCCAGAGAGTTCTGTTTCTGGCGAATTTTTGGAATTGTGCCGGCGACAGGGGTGTGTGTTTGTGGACAGGACAAGATAGTCCTTCAAAATGACACTAATATAAACTCTATGGCTTATTTATCTATCACAATTCATCTAATATGACATAATAAACAATATTAATAACATAGAAACATGACATATACTTTAGAATGAATAAAATGTCATTACGAATGTGAGGACTGGTGTTGTGTTGATTGTTGTTGGGAGTATGAGGGCCACTGAAAGATAAGCCTTAAATAAAGATGGCCGCCAGACACGGTAGTGTTGTCAGTCGCCCTCTATAACTCCAACAACATTGGAGGAGTTAAGTTTTGTGTCTTCATTTTTCTATAGATTAATGGCTTAACTTACTTGCTACACTGTTAATACTACACTTTATCGCTGGCTGGCACTATAGCCTTTATCAACTCCTGCTGTTTTAGTATCATAACATATCGTAGAATCACTGAATCACTTAAGAAGACATTCTCCCCTCTCAGCCCTTTACCAAAGGGCTGGCACTAGGAGCTTTCTTTGGGCCCATGGTGGCTCATTTAGCAGTTGCAAGCACTAAAAACAAGGGAATAATGACAAAATGTATTGTATGAATGCGTGGGTGGCTGTCACTCGCTGGTAAACAATGGCACACTGACTCTGGATGGAGTGTTGGGCCGTCCAGGCCATGCGTACGCATCCAGGATGAATTACTTATTCCGAGCGGATCAACTTATACCGAACCAATATTTTTACGGAAAAAGGTAACTTATTCCGAATTTTACGTAATCCGATGCCTACTTAATCCGGGGGTCCACTGTAGTTCTAATATTTTCTTTCCAATTTTGGAAGCCTGGTGTGAAACTGGGCTATACGATGTTCTCTGGAACTGTTATTGGTTTATCCTTCCTTGTCTCTATTTGCTCCTCATTTGTAAGCAGAGAATTAAAGCTTTTGTTGAGCTTATTACATTCTTCCCTGTCATTTCTTGTAAGTGTTCTAATAATTTTCTGTCATCACTTGATCCTTTATTGTCTTTTATTTCTGATGTGATTGTGAAGCAGTTTTGGTTCTGATTTTGCCTTGACTGTGATGTACATTTCAAATTATATTTAATTTAGCTTACGTCATCTAATTGTTGCTGGGTAAGTAGGGGCAATAGGTGTAAGGAGATTTGTCCAGATGTCTTGCCTTGCCTAGGAGTTGAACTCAGGTCCCTTGAGCTGTGTATACCAAGCACTTTATCATTGAGCTACAGGTCACTTTAGTATGTTTGAGTGTACATGTACATATTTGAGTATATACTTGTGTATACATATAGTATTAATGTGTATATTTGCCAGTACTCTGTAAAATTATGGATATGCTACAGTGTAGTTGTGTTGAACAGGTGCTGAAAAAAGATGTTATCCTTCAAGATGATGATGTAGAATGTACAATGACTGAGCGACGCATCTTGGCACTTGCTGCCCACCACCCTTTTCTCACCGCCCTCCATTCTTGCTTCCAAACTAAGGTGAGGAATTGTTTTCACAATGATTTGTTTGAATACCTTCTAAGCAAAGTTGGTAGTGCATATTAAAAAGCTTGTAATATTGGTTAATGTGTTCCTGTCAAATAACTTTTGACACTGCTTCCTGTGTGAACCAAATCTTTAAGAGCTGGTAAACAACTTGGAAAGATTCAGTGAAGGATTGTGTGGGTTGGGTTGTCTAATGTAGAAGTGAGACAATTGGCTTTTGCTTGCACTGGAAAACAGGAATGTTGAAATAATGATTACTGCTTTCATAATAAGTGTCATATTTAAACAATGAAGAAAATCTCTCTCTCTCTCTCTCTTTTTTTTACACCAACCGTATCCCACCAAGGCAGGGTAACCTAAAAAGAAAATAATTTATATAGGAGGAGGAGTTACTAGCCACTTGCTCCTGGCATTTTAATTGTCTCTTACGACACGAATGGCTTATGGAGGAAAAATTCTAAGAATGCATTTATCATCATTTTTAACACCTAATATTTACTGTACAAAGGATTTGTTTCCTATTATGGTATTAGACCTTAGTCTTGTACAGTGGTCCCTCGGTTTTCGTGCATCTCCAAACTCGAACATTTATGTAAGTGTATTTTCGTAAGTGCTGTTGCAAGTGTATTTTTGGGGGTCTGAAATAGACTAACCTACGTGACATTATTTCTTAAGGAAGTAAATTCGTTCGGTAATGGCACTTGAGCAGCATTCTGGAACAAATTTTCGGCGAAAACCGAGGGACCACTGTATATTTCTTATTTTTGTATTAGTGCCTATGTCAAATAGACGTTATGGATTTAGTTTTTGATATGCAGGTAGTTGAAGAAAGAAAATTCTATCCCAGATTAACCCTTTGACTGTCGCAACCCTCAATCCTGAGTGCTCTCCTGTTGTCGCAAAATTTAAAAAGAATAAATAAATTATTTTTTCTTATGAAATGATAGAGAATCGTTTCCCGATGGTAAAGACACCAAAAGTTTGAAATTTGATTGAAAACTCACGGAATTACGCTCTCGCGAAGTTAGTGATCTCAGCAATATATACGCATCGGCAATTTCGCCGAGTTTGAGCCCTATTTTCGGTAAATTCCATTGTTCCAGTTGACCAATCTCATAGATATTTCTTTAGAACACCATTTGTTCTATCGATTGAGTACAAGAAACCACCAATTTATCGATTTCAACTACCCAATAAAGTGATCAGAAATTGGCAATTTGGCCAATTTCATGCAAAATAAAAATGTTGTCAATTTCAAAATAGGGTCCAGAATAAACAATGCAGACATTCCTGGCACTAAAATAAGATGTTATCTGTTCATTAGTCACGTCTTTAGGCCCTTCTTATATTACTTTTGCTTTCTATTTTGATTTTTTATTCACATAAAAAATAGAAGATTTACCGTTATGCAGACTATTGCATTATTGTAAAAATGGTATAAATAATATCAGTGCACTTGTGAAAAAATATTAGACTCGCCAATTGATGTGTATTGGACGCGTTGCGTGATTTGTTTACTCTTGAACATTTGCAAAAATCGAACATTTCTCCTACTTTGAGCTCAATTTCAAGGTCGTTTTCTTCATAAAACTAATCAAAATCATCTCTATTTTTGTAGTATGTTGTCAATTCTATCAAATGAGACCATAAAAAAGAGAATACAACCATAAATACTATACGAAAATACACCTCAAAGTCGGCGTTTTAATCCAAAAAAATGGTCGGAGTTTTTTCTCTCATTACGTACTGCGTGCTGCAGGATTTTTTTTAAACTGCGCACACTGATCACACAGACCCATTCTCTCATATGTGGGCCTACCAGCTTTCTCCCGTTTGATTTGAAGCCGCTAGAATTTAGGCGTATTGATACGTCCGAAACAGTGGCTCGTAAGACGTATATATACAACCGAAACAGTCAAAGGGTTAAATACTGTTTTTTTTTTTTTTTTTGTTCATAGTAATGTATTGTTGTTTCTTGCATTCCAGGATCGGTTATTCTTTGTAATGGAATATGTCCATGGTGGTGACCTCATGTTCCAGATTCAGAAGGCTCGCAAGTTTACTGAGCCTCGAGCAAGATTTTATGCTGCTGAGGTTACGCTAGCTCTACAGTTTCTTCATAAAAATGGTGTAATTTACAGGTAAGTTTAGGATTAGTATTTGAAGGTTAAAAAAAAGGTGAAAATGGGAGAGGGGGTGAAGCAGAAGTGGAGAGAAGGAAGTAAAAATTGTGTGGATTGTCAGCCTGTGAGCAGTGGACTATTTTTAAAGGTGTTAAACACACTTCTTTCTATGCAGTACTCATGAACAAGCGATACAAGATGCAAAACAATCAGTTCCCTCTGTGGTGGTTTTACACTTCTTTCTATGTTAGGTAAAAGGACACTTACAACTACTGTGACATTTTATTGTGGCAACGTTTCACTCTGCAGAAGCTTTGGTAATGGCTTGACAAAGTTTCTGGAGAGTGAAACATTGACGCAGTAAAATGTCATATTAGTAGCACGTGTGTCCTTTTACCTAACATTTGATGAAGGAAAAAAGGTGAGTGGTGCGTTGAAGTATCTGTGGAGACAAAGAACGTTATCCATGGAGGCAAAGGGAATGTACGAGAGTATAGTGATACCAAGACTCTTATATGGGTGTGAAGCATGGGTTGTAAATGCTGCAGCGAGGCAGCGGCTGGAGGCAGAGATGTCGTGTCTAAGGGCAATGTGTTGTGTAAATATTATGCAGAGAATTCGTAGTGTGGAAATTAGGAGGAGGTGTGGAGTTACTAAAAGTATTAGTCAGAGGGCTGAAGAGGGGCTGTTGAGGTGGTTTGGTCATTTAGAGAGAATGGAACAAAGTAGAATGACTTGGAGAGCGTATAAATCTGTAGGGAAAGGAATGCGGGGTAGGGGTCCTCCCCGAAAAGGTTGGAGGGAGGGGGTAAAGGATGTTTTGTGGGCGAGGGCCTTGGACTTCCAGCAAGTGTGCGTGAGCATGTTAGATAGGAGTGAATGGAGACGAATGGTTTTTGGGACCTGACGAACTGTTGGAGTGTGAGCAGGGTAATATTTTATGAAGGGATTCAGGGAAACCGGTTAGCCGGACTTGAGTCCTGAAAATGGGAAGAGCAGTGCCTGCACTTTAAAGGAGGGGTTTGGGATATTGTCAGTTTGGAGGGACGTCTAAGCTAACATATCTGAGCACCTCTGTAAAGACAGTGATTATGTATGAGTGATGGTGAAAGTGTTGAATGATGATGAAATTTTTCTTTTTTTTTTCTTTTTGGGTTTTTCTTTTTGGGTCACCCTGCCTCGATGGGAAACGGCCGACTTGTTAAAAAAAAAAAAATTGTCGGTAATTCTACCAACGTTATAACACTTTTTTCTGTACCTGTTTTGTTATCCCAAAATACCTGTAATTGTATTGACACATCTGAAAATAGTTAGGAACACACTAGACAAAAGTAGAGCTGTATTTCAAGACATCCCAGAACAATGAACATTCTTAGCACTTTGTACAGCTTTGAACAATTACAGGAAAAAGTATCAGGATAAACTTGAGTGACTGCTTTTTTTTTTATGGGAGGTGTGAACCCTACTTATTTTTCCCACCTATTAATTTTTGACCTATCAGTTTTGCTTTATATACTGTGTTTTGCAATGACAAAATGGAAATTTATTGAAATAATGATGGACAGATGTCCTCTTTATGAAGTGGACGAGTTTCAGGCCCATGGCTGCTGTAGTAATCTCAATAGGTTCATCAACCCTTAATTTTTCATTATAGGAATCATTACATTTTAAAAACTGCACTGATCACGGAGTGAATTTATCTCATAAATAATTACAGTACAGTACAAGTAAGAAAAAAAGGGTGATTACGTAGGAGTGAACTTGCATTATGTAAGGAATTACTTTATTATAATATATCATTAATGAATACTAATAAGATTATTTATTCTCTAATACTGATATTTTTTTTAATTTCAGAGATTTGAAATTAGACAATATTCTTCTAGATAGTGAAGGCCATTGTAAGATAGCAGATTTTGGAATGTGTAAAGAAGGGATCAGGGAGAGTATAACCACCACCACCTTCTGTGGCACCCCAGACTACATAGCACCAGAGGTGAGACTTAGTACTATGCTTTTTTTTTATCATCTCTCAATTTTCTTGGTAGTATATGGCTGTTTCTCATTTTATTTTCTTGTATTTATTCATGTTTTCTTAGATGATGTATCTTATGGTATAGTATAGAATTTCCAGAGAATTAAGGCAAGTTGATAGGTGTATCCTTGTGGTTTAAATGCTATTAATAATAAAAGTTTATTCAAAATTTAACATTCTAGTTTTTGTTTAGACTAAAACTTATTGAAATTAAATGAGTGCAACATTGGATCTGTCTAACAATTATGGTAAATATTGTACTTGATGACTGAGAACTGTTGCTCTTATTTATTTGTATTGTAGTTATTATTTGTTTTTAAAAGAGTGGCGGGAGGAGTAACTAGTTCCAGAGCTTTGTTCTGCACCATAACTTTTAACTATCTGCAGTGAAATAGATTTGTTCTCTTGTTTGGAACCCATGTGTGGAGTTGACATCACCCTTATTTTCAACATCGTTCTACTTTTTTGTTTTTAGATACCCCAGTGGCTTATGTGTGATGCTTCTGTACATGCCCTCTTATGGTAGCTTTCTGTGGTAATGAGCCAGTCCTTATTTTGCGTGTCCATGTCTGAAAGTGTTTTGTATGTCGTATCCCTTCTTGCTCTTTGTTTTTTTCTATTCTAGCACCAGTCTGGAAGCACCCCTTGAAGCTTTCTAGAGTTTCACCTTGTATTTGAATGTATTATGATGGTTCCATGGTAGTGCTGCATACCACTCAGGTTGCATACATGTAGTAAAGAATGTTTTGAATGTGCCTGTGTCTAAATTTTTGAATGCCATTCATGTATTTGTTAGCTTAGCAAACAAATTTAGGCATCAGGCTGAGTTATGATGGTTAAAGACCCTCAAAACTACTTGCAGGTATACTTTTTTTCTTCACTGATTTTCCGATTTTCCCGAGTCTTATTAGGCCAGCATGGTACAGTGGTTTGCTCTCTGGCCTGCTAGTTTTTGGACCAGCTCAGTATGGGTTCAGATTCCACCCATTCTGTGAATTGATGCTATTATTTTTTCTTACCCACCATCTTTCCCCTATCTCCCTCAAGGTATTATTTAGTGTTAGTGAATCTTTTCCCATCTAATTTCATTACTTTGTTCTTGCAAGGGTTCAAATCCAGCAACCATTTATTGAAACACTTCTGAATTCTGTCTGGCACTTCCTATAGTTTTCCACCATCATCCTCCATTTTAATTTTCCTTGTTATTTTGGCATCATCTGCATACAAGGATATGGAGTTTAATTTTCATGTTTGTTTAATATTATTTACTAAACAGTTTAGGCAAAAAACTGTTTCATCAGAGATTATCTTAGTTACCCCCTCCACTCTCATGCTGACAGTTTCCTATTGTTCTGATATTCACTAATTTATGCTAGTTACTTTCTTGTTAACCCTGCTTGCTTTTCTAGTTTGCTAAGTTGGCTGTTATTGCCTGGAAAACAGGAATAAATAGAGGATGTAAATAACGTGCTAAAAATATCTAACCAAGACAAGACTCGCAGCAGTGAGTTCAAGTTGGAAAAATTTAGATTTAGAAAGGATATAGGAAAGCATTTGTTTGGTAATAGAGTAGTGGATGAGTCAAACAAACACCTGAGTAGTGTCATTTAATCTAAAACATGAGTGGGTGTGGGTGGGCATGAGTTGGACCTACTTAGCTTGGGCCAGAAGGCCTGCAACAGTTCTCTTTGATAAGTAAGAAACATTTGCAATAGTTGAGTATCTTTATTGCTGAAATGTTTCGCCTGCACGGTAAGCTTCATCAGTCAAATTCAGAGGATAATGTATTGTAGGTAGCAGAAGTAGTGGCAAGGTAGAGATAATGTAATCAATCTATCAACCTTTGAGAAATAGATGGAGGTGGTCAGTCCCTCAGCCTGGTGAAGAGTTCAGCTCCATGATCTGGAATAATATGAAGCTGGAGCATGAGAATGGAGTCTTAAATACTGTCGAAGGTGAGGTGTGGAAGATGCTCCTTCCTTCTCAAATGGGTGTGACTTGGATCTGCCTAACGTGGGGCAGTATTTTGTTTTTTCCCAGATCATTGTCAAGTCATGAGTGAGAGAAAGAGAGAGCCAGAAGACATGTCGTAGTCAAGTCATGTCATGTTTTCTATACTATAATACACTGTATGTGAGAGTATTTGACAGTGTGCTGGAGAAACAACAAACATCAACAGTAACATAACTGGGACTAAGATTTATGATAAGTTTGTATAAGGGCTGATTCAGCAAGATAGCATCTGTTGCACTGTTGAGGATTCACTTTGGTTTAGTTTATAGAGGTACATTGTACAGGCATTTGGCCTATGTCTTCACATGTTTTTGAGCTTGTGCTAGCATTGTTTGTTGATAGCTTGTATGTAGTTCCATATTTGTTCTCCTTTGTCTCACTCTCTATTATAGCAATCAGGCTTTATGTTTAGGTCAAAAAGTGATGTAATCTCTTTATTCCATCTATTATATAAGGAGATTAAAAGGGTAAAAGATTAAAAGCTATGTTATCAACTAATTCCATGCCCTACTATGGTGCTGAGAGCTTAGGGTACAGATGGTAGAAGATAAGCAGTCACTTCAGCTGCACTAATATTAATTGCTCCTTAAAACTGAAAAGGTTAGAGAGGCATAAAGTATATTACAGTACATGTAAGTTTTATGTAAATTTTTATTAGATGAAAAATGATAAAGAAGAAATAGAATGTGGAATATGGATGCTAGCAATTATTTTTCACAGTTGGGAAAATTGCACTGACTAAGGGTATTACTGAAAATAAGTCCAAGATGTCCATATTTATATAATTTACATTTTTTTTTTTTTTGTCTAGCATTGTGTTTATCTATCAACATTTTAAAGCTTCGCAACTCTGTATGTCTGTGTGTTGCCATTTCTTACATGGACCAGAATGTTGAACTGTTTGCAGATTTTCAATATTGCCTTTAGCATATGTGTAGTTTTGTCATTATTGCAAATTTTTTTTTTATTTGTTCCAGCTTTCAGCCACGCAAAAATCATTCAAATAATTGATGTTTTGCTTGTCATACATTGTGTAAATTCTTATTTACTTGTTGTAACAGACTTAATTTTGTGTGGTTTTGAGTTGGAAGAAATAATTTTAAAATTTAAGGCATATTTCTAGATAGATTTTTTGAGTATTCACCTATTTGTGGTTACAGGTGTCAATGTGAGTGAGTGAGCGAATGCACGTGTATATACGTGCACACGTGTTATTTTATAATGTAACAAATTTGTTGTATTTTGTGTTAGTGCTTGTCAAAGCAGATGTTGTCATTTGTTTTATTTTTTGCAGTGATCACTGCTTACTTGCATTGTCACTGTTCAGGGTGTAGTACTTTTTTATATGCAGAATTTAGAATTATTTAATTTATGGAATAAGGTATTATTTTTTTATTGTTCGTAATTTTGAGCCTAACCATTTAATGCCTCTATATTTTGTTAAGATTACCTAATATTTTATTATTATTATTATTATTATTATTATTATTTTATGTTTTTATGGAGTGCTTCACAGTTTTATGCTTTAGTGTATAATGTTTTAAAGCTGATTCTGTTGTATTATTAGTTTTAATTACTTTAAATTATTTTAGTTGGTAATTTTCTAATAAGAAAAGTCAGTAAAATGGTCTTAGCAATATACATACAACTCAAGAGACCCAGAATTAATTTTGTCCTGATATTAACTGGCCAACTGATATTAACTGGTGTGATTTAAAAAAATAAATTTAACTGGCCAAATTTTTTTTTGTGAGAATGAGCCAAGAAGTGTTTCATGTCAGTGGGAAGTCAGTTGATTTCTTCGTTATTAGAGTGTATCACTGAGGGCAAAGGTAGCTAGTCAATGTGGAGGAGGAATGGGTAGGAGGCAGTTGGAAAATTTCTCTGGTGACACTTTGTGTCTTTTGCTCTGATCATCTCTGGCACGTATACCAGCAGTTCTCTCTGACACGAATACTGCCAGGAAATTCCATTGAAAATAATTAGTAAATATTAATACAGCATTAGTGAAAATAATGTGTGCATGTGCACACATAATCACACACTCATACTCTCATATTCTCACTCTCACACTCATACTCTTACACTCTCATACTCTTTCACACTCGGTCACTCACACAGTCACACACTCAGTCGTACACACACACACTTCCCAAAATCTCTGTCTCTTCTACATTCCTTTCTTCTCCAGGTGCATAAACACAGTATAATCCACTTTTTGCATCTGACCTTTATTTTAATTCACATAATCTTTGACTTTATACTTTTATATTCCCTCTTTTCCTGCCATAACTAATCCTTCAAAATTATTGCTTCTCCTCTCTTAGCTCTAACTCTCTCAGATACATTGGACCTAATCCTATTTATTTCTCCCCACTGAAACTCTCCTATTCTCCCTTCAGCTTTGTTTTACTTAAAGCCATAACATCCAGCTCCTTTTCATTCATAACATTGACTGTCATCCTTATCTTATCTATACTACATCCGCACACATTCAAGCATTCCAACTTTATAAAGTTTTTCTTTCTTATATTTAGTGATTTATACAGAAGGGGTTACTAGCCCCTTGCTCCTGGCATTTTAGTCTCCTTTTACGACATAAATGGCTTACGGAGGAAGGATTTTTTTCCACTTCTTGGAGATAAAAGGAAAATAAATGAGAACCAGAACTATTAGGAAAATTAGAAGAAAACTCAGATGGGTGTGTATACACATACATGTACATGCCTGTGTAGTGTGACCTAAGTGTAAATAGAAGTAGCAAGATGTACCTGTTATCTTGCATGTTTATGAGACAGAAAAGACACAAGCAATCCTACCATTGTGTAAAACAATTACAGGTTTCCATTTCACACTCATTTGGCAGGATGGTAGTACCTCTCTGGGCCATTGAAAACAGGACAAATTTAAAGCAGAAAAGTTTAATTTCCATTAGATACATAGTTTTGTTGCTACGGCTAACTGTGCTTGCGTGTGATGTATTTTGCCACTAACCTGTTTACCTGTCTTCTGCACAGCTCTTGCAAGACATTGATGGGTGAGGTACGGTGCAGTGATGTAAGCCTCATCAAATTTTGTGTTTTATCTCACAGTGTGTTCACCCATAGATGTGCTCTTCACCTGTGTGTGTAGACTTGTTTCATGCGATTTTGTAGTATGGAATTCTGGGCTCTTCTTTGGATATGTGCTTTTTGATTGTTTGCTTCTAGACACTAGTGCCAACTAACAGGACCTTTGAATTGGCATGTATGCAGATAACATCGTTGTATAATTTATATTTCACACAGTATGTGGAAATATATTGAAAAAGAACTAATACAAGAGCTTGCAGGCTCTTCAGAGGTATTTATTTCTTTATCTCTACATTCAGTTACATACAGTACTTACAGTGTGTTATGCAATGTGTATTTTCCCATCTGGTGAACAGCGAGACAATCTTGTCCACTCTTTATTGTTAGGACCATGTATCCAATCTGTATTATCTGTTATCTGTAACTCCATTCCCACAGTACCTGGGGCATTATCAAGTAAATATAACCTATGAACTTACTCGTACTTATCCGCAATTTTCACAACAGTAATTTAAAGTGAACAAGTTCCTCGGTACTGTCTTTTGCACATAATTCTGCTGGTAATAACTATGCCTTTCATTGTTCAGTCACCACCTTGCATCAGTTCAGCCTGCATCAGGAACCTTCCATCACACTGCCCTATTTGCATATGCAAACAGCCATATTTAACGGTTTTCTTGAGATCTCTCAGATGTTTTGATGGTGAATATTCTATCAAGACCTACTATTTATTGTTCTAATTTTAATTTTCACCCGGTGTTCTACTATTTATTGTTCTAATTTTAATTTTCACCCGGTGTTTTAAGTTCACTATTTATGCTGTATTGGTCATTCTTTTTTGTGTAATGTTACATAATCTCTCCTCATTCTTGTGTTATTTTAATTTATTTACATCCAATCATTATTATTATTTCTATTTAATTTAGTGTATAATTTTATAATTCACACAACTTGATGAAGTAGACTCCCATCATTGATAGAATGAGAGCAAGTGAAGCATTAAGGCTACACATATGCTCTTTGTGTAATATGTGTATAATTTATGATTGTCCATGTTCATAATTACTCACTCAGAATGTTGTGTGATATATTCATACAAATTGCTTTGAAATGAAAAAAATATTTTTTTTTTGGTTGCATTATAGTGTTTTTTTTTTTTTATACAAAATGGAGTCTCTGGGCCCAACACACATGGGGATCCTGGGCCACTTCTCATAATATTGCAGAGTTCATCTGAACGAGGGTCGAATTTGTGAATGGGTTCAGTTTGTTAATTGTAAGAAGTGTTAGGTTCTTGTGATCTCCAGATTTCTTTCAGCTAAAAAATAAATTAAATTTTTTTTTTTTTTTTTTATTTTACACATACCTTGAACAGTAATTAAACTAGAATTTTTTTTTTTTTTTTTTTTTTTTTAGATTTCTTATGTACTAACTTATCCAAGAGGCAGTTTCTCTTGGTCTTTTTGCAAACCTCCATGTAGAGAGACTTATTGACATTGAGGGTCTTCACTTGGGAGAGGTTGCCTTGAGACTCAAAGGGAATAAGATAAGATAAGATTTCTTCGGACTTTTAACCCCGGAGGGTTAGCCACCCAGGATAACCCAAGAAAGTCAGTGCGTCATCGAGGACTGTCTGTCTTATTTCCATTGGGGTCCTTAATCTTGTCCCCCAGGATGCGACCCACACCAGTCAACTAACAACCCAGGTACCTATTTGCTGCTAGGTGAACATGACAACAGGTGTAAGGAAACACGTCGAAATGTTTCCACCCGCCGGGAATCGAACCCGGGCCCTCCGTGTGTGAAGCGAGAGCTCAAGCCACCAGACCACCGGGCCACCGTAACGAGCTGCTTCTCGTATCCTGTTTTCTTCATCTGCACTCTGACCTCAGGTCTTCTCTTAGATAAAATCTACTTCAGCAGTTTGGTTTCTGGAGTTCTATTAGATGCTCATTCACGTCATCAAAAGACATTTTGCCGAAACTCTCTTCGGTAATGCTTGTTTGTAGCAGGATTGACCAGGTCTAGGATATCCTCCCTTTGATGATCAAAGAGCTCACTTAGTTGCCACAAATGCTTAAAGCTTCCTAAATGTAACTCAGCATTGATTTAGAGATTTTTTATTTTTAATCATTAATCAAACAGTGTGAAGCATCTCTAATCCCATATGTTTTGTCATATTTGAATTTAAATTCTTGTTATAGAGTTTGCTTTTAAGTACTTCTTTTCTGAGTGCATTCCAATCTCTCATACCCTCTCACTGCTTTTATCTCTACCTCTCATGAGTGTTTAGTTTCCATTTGTGTACCCTCGTCCAGGTCTCGCCCCTTTCAGTTTGTCTTTATCCACATTGCCAGTAGTGATGAATATCTTATATGTCATCACGTCACCCCCTAGGTCTTTTTTCCACCAGTGTTGCAAAATGTAGTTCTCCATCTGTGCTTATGGCTGAGGTCTTATCTCTGAAACTTGCCAGTGTCAAATCTCTGTACCTTCTTGGGATTACTTCTGATTGTCTATTGTAGTTACAGGAGCAGATCTATGCTTGTGGTGTTCTATCTTGAGTGTTCATTGTCATATGTATTTCCAGTGGTTGTAGCACTTAACTACCTCCTCTGGATGTCATTCAAGTGTTCTTCTGTTTGTGAAGACAAACTACATATATAGTAACAATTTGACAATTTTTTTTGTGTACATTTGTTTGCCCTTGTTTGCAGCTCTGGCCTCAGGTCAGGTTGATAAGGTAAAACAATCCTTGAAACTGGTCTTAGATGTCTCACAATTTTTTTTTTCTTATCAGGCAGTGAGGGAATATTTAGTATTTTCAGTCTTTGTAGTTTATTTTTATTTTATCATATCCATATTTTCTTAGGTGTGAACCTCACATTACTACTGCATTTTCCAGTTTCAGCCAAACATGTGAGCTGCTTTTTCAGCAATTCTTTATCCACATATCAGAAGGCTGTCTTTGAGTTTGTTAGTGTAACACATGAATTTCTTGTAACTTTATTTATGTGATCCTATGGTGACAGTTTTTTTCTAATAATTACTCCTGGATTATTTTGGTTTAAACTTCAGTATAGAAATTAGAAGATGATATGAGGTCGTGAAAGGTATTATTCAAGGATAGAGAAGGGGTTGTTGAGGGGGTTTGGACTTTAAGAGAGACTGGAGTAGAACAGGATGAATAAGTGGGTGTATAAATCTGGGGTTAGAAGGAACAAGAGTAGTGGGAGTCCAGGGAGGGTGTGAAGGACATTTTTAAGTGATAGGGTCTCGAATATCCAGCAGGTCTGTGTGAGAGAGGTGTTAGATCAGGGTGAGTGGAGACAAGTGGTTTTAGTGATTTGATGTGCTGTTGGAGTGCGAGGAAGGTAGCATTTCTGAAGGGATTCCAAGACAGTGGTTAGCCAGACTTGTGTCCAGGAGATGGGTAGTACAGGGCCTGCACTATGGAGAATGGTGGGAAAGTTACAGTTTGGACGGTCATTTGAATTATGATGTCTGCACTTCGGGCAAGACAGCAGTCAAATGAATGATGGTGAATGTTTCCTTGTTTGGCTCACCCTATCATGTTGAGAGATGGTAGAGTTGGTAAAAATAATGAATTGCTAAATATTGGTTCAAATGTTGCGTATCAAGGTTTGTTGGAGAAATGCAATGGCTTTTGTGCATGAAGAACCATGATGAATGATGCAAGGGGATAAGGAGGAGTGAGTGTGTTCATTAAATTCTTGCCTAATATACGGTATGCATAAAAAAGATTGTTTCACATGCATTAAACTACATAAAGTATATATGCACTATTGCTTATTTCATGTAAAATACAAACCTGCTTGTGTTTGCTTCGTTGATAAATATGTGTGAGGTGGGTGGCAAGACGAGCATATCACAAAGCTGTCTTCAACCCACATGTACACTGTGTGTGTTTTGTAGTACTAAAGAAAATGCCAAGTTTCATCCATGTTGAAAACTTGCAGGATGCAATACTTGAGTTTTTGTGTGTGGAACACTGGTGCAAGGCGCACTGCAAGTTGTAGTGAGCATGCTTAGTGAAGTTTTATGCAACTACTACAATGCACAAAGAAAATATCCTAGTTGAATCTACATCAAACACTTACTATATTTAGTGCATTGTTACCAGTTATTTTCAGCAAAATGCAATGCTACATTTGATATCTATAAATATTGAGATTGATTGGTCACAACTATTGTCTATGCTGAGCACAATTGAAATACGCAATGCAGCAGGCGCTGTGAGCTGACTTGCTGTGTGGTGCTGACATCCTTTACAAGAGGATTGGGCCCATTGAATAAGGATAGACTAATACATTAGTCTTGTTCAACAGGGCAGTGTTCAATAGGCCTACATGCATTTGAGGATTGCCTTTATATATTTCTGAACACTTTATTTGAAGGAGGCTTTTGTGAAGTAAAGCATTGTTTATAGATTGATGCAAGATGTTGTCACCTTATGTCTATACTTTGACTAGTGTGTGGATTTTGTTTTTTAGTAACTGAAAATCCCTAAGACACATAGAAAATGGATTTGTAAAGAGAATCATGTAACTGTAATGATTGTCTAGCCTGTTAATTTAAGCCTTCTTTTATTTGCTGTGCCTTGAATCCTTTACTAACAAAATACCCCAGACTAGTAAAGGTTCTGTTCCCTTCTATAAGGGTGCTAGTTGACAGTGTGACATGTGAAAAATTAATTTATCATTTTATTCATTAAAAGTGCTGAATCCATTGAGGTTATTGAGCGCTGAAATTTTAATAAATGAGAAAGTATCCTCACCGTTTAAAATGAAATAAAATTTAGATTCTGCCAGTGGACTGTGCTTGGGAGCCAGTAGCATTCCAAACACACTCCACTGTATCTTCCCTACCATGTAAAGGTAACCCAGCCTTGGGAATAGTGTTTGTGCACAAAATATTACCGGGGTACTTACAAATATCCTTGGAACAAATTTTATTTTTGCAATTCTTAAAAAGTCATGCAACTAACTTTTCATCTAAGTAAAATTTGTGAGAGTGAGATAATGTGAATGAAATTTTGATGTGCCAATCTTTTTTTTAAATTAACTAATTTTCTGTAAACCTTTATTTTGTCTGTCTTTTTTTTAGTATGGACAGGCAGCATCATGCCTGATAGAAAAAAGTTAGCGTGGATGTTAAGGTGGATTTTTATTTTTGGTCGCCAAAATTGTAATTTTTGCTTATTTTTTTAATACATGCTTTTGTTTTGTATTTTGATAGTTTAATACAAACTAACACAGTTAAAATAAAAAAAGAATGCAACTGTAACATTATCATGACAAAGGTGTTCACGTTTGTTTTTGATAAGAATATGCCAGTACTTGCATACCCAAATACATAATATAAAATTGTAGCTGCCAGCAATATTGAAATAAATGATTTATCCAACAGATCCTAAAAGAACTAGATTATGGGGCCAGTGTTGACTGGTGGGCGTTGGGTGTCCTCATGTATGAAATGATGGCTGGCCAGCCTCCATTTGAAGCTGACAATGAGGATGACCTGTTCGAGTCCATCTTGCACGAAGAAGTTTTGTACCCCGTTTGGCTCTCCAAGGAGGCAGTATCCATTTTAAAAGGGGTTAGTTTTTTTTTTTCTTTCCAATGACTAAACTTAATTATTGTATGTGACAGGGAAAAAGATTTGCTCAGTGTCACTTACTCTGTGAATACAAATTTGTTTTAATCAATGAATTAATTTTTGTGCTTCCTGTTTGTATTAAAATACTATTCAGGAAGTTTGTGATAATTAATGGAAGCATTTTTTTATTTGACTTTCCATATTTGTAGTTGTTGGGGCAAAGAGAATAGTCTACATAAGTTGCACTGGGAAATACATTACTTGAATTGTCACAGTTGATTCAGGAGTTAATTAAATGTCCAAGAGGATGAAGTATAACTAAGGATCATCTTTCACAGTTCATGACAAAGGAACCTTCAAAGCGATTAGGGTGCGTCTTGGAGCGTGGTGGCGAATTGGCAATACGTAACCATAAATTCTTTCGTGAAATTGACTGGGAGGCGCTTGAATTGAGGAAAGTTAAGCCTCCATTCACACCTAAACTTGTGAGTATTCTGAGAGTTCAGTGTTTGGATTTTTTTTTATGGATTGCTATTTAATATAAGAAATAGTTTGCTTGGATGCAAACTATTTCTTATAAATATTAATTGGTTTGTCAGTATAGGGAATATGGTTCAGTGGATTATGCTTTGTATTCTTAATTTCAAGTGCTAAGGGTAACACACTTGCTGATGAATACTGGCCACATCAAGCAGGGGTTTGGGCTTGCATAGGTGCAGTAATAATAATACTGTTATAACAGTCCTAATTATTGCACTATATATTGTATGGACCTTAAGAACTACTGATGTGATCTTGTTATGCTCTTAAAAGTCTGTTGTATATATTTTGTTATTGGTAATTTCCTCCTCGTGTAAAATGTGTTTAAATAAATTACAACTTTAAGATCAAATTGAACATATTGATTTTGAAATCTTGTCTTTTTAAATATTAATGTAGAGAAATGAATACTATAATGGCATAATAAATTTATGCTAGAAATGCTTTGTGCCATTTGAGTGCAAATGTTTTGTCTCACCACAACAGAAGGGACGTAAGGATGCTGTTAACTTCGATGCAGAGTTTACTAAGGAAGAACCGACCCTGACATTCATTAATGCAGAGGTGGTGCGTGCCATTAATCAAGATGAATTTAGAGGATTCTCTTTCGTTAATAAAGCATTTAAGTCAACGGCGGCTACACCGTGTCAGGCCTAAGTTAGTGCAGCAGAGTGAGTATAGCAGTGTGTTTGTAACTATATAGCTGGTTGGTTTCTTGGATAATTATTGCCCAAACAGAGCTCCCAGGACATTAAATAGACAGACACATCAATGGTAGGTAGTAGGTTGATAGCAAACACTCAGGGAGGTAGTACTGTCCTGCCAAATGAGTGTGTGTTTTTGTGTTTGTGTTTTAGATCAGGGTGAATGGAGAGGAGTGGTTTTTTTTATAGCTTGATGTGCTGTTGGAGTGTAAGTAAGTTAACATTTGTGAAGGGATTGAGGAAAACTGGTTAGCTGGATTAAAGTCTTGGTGGTGGGAAGTAGAGTGCCTGTTCTATGGAGGGGCAGGGATGCTGCAATTCTGGTGGTCATTTGAATTGTGATGCTAGCACACTTGTGGCAAGACATCTCTTAAATGATTGATAGTGAATGTTTCTTTTTAAGGGTCACCCTACCTGTGGGAGTTCACCCTACCTGTGGGAGTTACCCTACCTGTGGGAGTTTGTTAAAAAAATGGAATGACAGGGTCTATCATGAAAGACTTTGAATATGCTGATGAAGTATAGAAAAGCAGTTAAAAATAATGCATATTGCAAGAATGTATGGGTAATTACTTTTGAATTTACTTTTGTAACATTCAAGTTTTGTGCACATTTGTTGTCATATCACTAACTAAATGTAAGGTTAATAGATTTATTGTAGTGTCTGCTGCACTTTTTTTTTTTAACCCTGGCCATCTACCACTAAGGTAGGGTGACCTGAAAAAGTCACCATCATTGTCTCTCACTGTCTTGCCAGTGTGTGCTGACATTACAGCTCATGTTCCCCACCAAACTGCAGTATCCTCACCCCTCCTTCAGAGTGTACACACACTACTACCTCCCCTCCTCCATTTTAATTAGAAATGCTGTATGCTCAATAGACTCTCATGAAGTTTATTACATCAGTTTTACCCTTTGTTGATAGGAACAGAGAGAGTTGTAGATCAGGAGCTGTTTGGCTCATACAGATTCAATGCTTATTTTCTAATATAATAATTATTACACTAAATCAGGAGGCAGATAATAATGAATTGTTTCTCTTTCAGGTACAAAGTGCTAAAGTCTCTCCTGGAATTTTGAAAGCCCAAAAATTGGAAAACTCAATATTCTTTCAGAGGAGACTTTTAAATCAACCAGGTGATCAAAGCTATATAAGCAAAGAATAATTTTTTAACCATTTTAAATGCACAAAGAGTTGGATGTCAACAAGCACAACAGAAAATAGGTGTATTGCAATTATTTCTATAATACTCTCATGATGGATAATTTTGGTAAAGTTTTAAAGCGGAAGATCTCTGAGCCTATAGGCTACAATATTTTTTAAATGAATATATTTCATTATGGAAAGATATTTCACAGACAAGATGTAGAATGCTTTTTTTTATTGTGAATAGTATTTATATAGTATTGTATTGTCAGTGCATGACGTATCTCAAATGTAATGCAACAGTAAAATGTTCATAAAGAATTTTACAAAAGAGGTGACCAATTGTTTATTTATTTTTTGCTAACTTTTCTCAGTGTAATGTTAGGAACATGAATGCCAATCTTTCAACTTCCATCACTGGAGGTTTTAAGCCTATTGCATTTTTGACACAATGAGCAGCTCTGATCATTCAACAGGTGTCCAGCAATGCTTGCAATGCAGTGAAATTGAAAATACTACTCAATGATAAGACTTGCTCATCAAGTGTCAGATAGTATCAAATGATTCAAAGTTACTAGTGACAAAGTAGACAAAACTGGTCACTACTAGTTTCAGGTCTGGCTTCGAAGGAAGTGCAGTTGTGCTCGAGGAAGGAGCAAATGAAAGGAGCTTAAACTTAATAGTTTCCAATTAACCTTTATATATGAATGGGGAGATTACCCTACCAGTAATAGAGCACTTTATCTGAGAAAATGTGCTATGCTATGTGAATATACAGGAGCCTAAGCGATGATGATTTCGTGAAAATGTTCTGCCAACTACTGAAGAGCCAGTTTCTTGGCTGTATTACTCAGTTTTTCCTATTGAAAACAAACACCAGAGTTGGACAAGGGCCTCGGGTACTCACGAAACATGTGAGAAATTGGATGTTAGTTTGTGCTGCTTGCATTTGCTTGTCCAGGGCAGCGACTGCGACCCCTAGTAACTCTTATCTACGCACAGTTTACAATCTTGTGATGAGAGCAGCTTTTTGTGAACCTTTTAGTTGTACTAGGTAAGACTGTTCTCCTGTGTTATGAAGAGGACAATGGTACTTCTTAAATGCAGCTTCGAAGTTCACCATTGGTGTTCCCATCAGCAGTGTACTACAAACATGCAGTTAGTGGATAAACTATACTATTGTAGCCAATGTGGTAATGTGCTTTTATAGTTCACAAAATGGCATACAATTACTGTGTGTGTCTTCTCTATTTCCTTGGCAGTTTTAATAAGAGTTCGATGTTACTGAGCTTTTGACAAGACATGGAAGGTTTTACCTTATAGTTGCAGCCACAACTGATTAAGGTCCACAATTATTGATTCACCTATTGAGCTTAAACCAGTATTGCATTTCACATCCAGAAAAGGAACAAAAGTTTTCCACCCAATATAGTAATGACCTAATAAGAAGATAGGGAACCGAAAGATTATGTACACAGAAATATGTTATTCTAAATGCATAGTAGCAGGGGACAGAAGTCCCCCACCCCCATCCTACCCTACCCCTGAATGTTGGTGTGTATGCGCATATATGTAACAAGTCCCAGGCGGTGGTGTGTGTGTGTGTCGCAGCCTTATTAGAGGTTGTAGGTCAGCCCTGTAGCCAAAATAGCCACACAGGCTACGTCGCCTACCACTTGGTGGCATCTCCCCCCAAAAAACCAGGCAACTCACTTTAATTAACAGGTCACTCTGTGACAAGTTAATCCCCTTTGCAATTCACTTTTTAAACATTCATATGGTGACAATACAATTGAGGTGCTGATTTTATAATGTACTGTAATTACTAATGAATTTACTGTATCAAAACCCTTTCTATTAAAGGTGTATGGTAAATGGTGGGAGTCACCAGTGTCAGAGACTTTCAATGAGTTATTTCTTTAATTGTGACATACGATACTTTATTGAGACACTCTATACTGGTGAAGTAGCCCATTCTAGGCTAATATTGGCTATGGTCTCAGGTTAGTGAATTAAGCCAGTGATGCTGCGACCCGTCACCGCTGTGTCCTCTAGCAAATCTTCCAATTGTTTATGCCTGTTGATTATTTTATTTTTTGGTAGTGTGGTGGTGTTGTGATGTGTGGGCAGCGGGGTGTGGGCAAGTCTCCCCCAGCACTGCCCGGTGCTTCTCTGCCTTGCACCTGCGCGTGCCCACAATATTGCTCCAAGCCTGATCTCTACTCCTGGCCCACCTCTGGTCTGGTTGGGAGCAGAGAAACTAGGTTGTATGTCAATGAGCCACTGGGGGCCCAGGTCCAGTCATGAGTGTGGCCCCCAGCCGGCCACTCAAACCACTCTTGTCATCTGCCTTATCGTCTTTCGCACAAAGAAGGAATTTTGTTGTGACCGGTGGGTGAGCGTGATGGAGGACAGGCAGTGCTCCGTCTCCCCCAGGTGGCTGGTGCCACTGTGATCACTGGCTGCCCTAGGCCATACTAATGGCCTATGCACCACAAGCCACACCTGCTGTCTGTGTGTGCAATATTGTTTGACCCTGGGTTAGAAGGGGATTTGTTAACCACTCCTAACCCTCGGGTCAAATTTGGTGTGGTGTCGTGTTGCATCCACCCTCGCACACCTACCACCAAGGCAGTGTTCTCCAACCATTCTTGACTCATTACTATATCTCATAGCCCAGAAAACATTGGTATTACAACAAGGCCAAAGATAGTAGATAATGTACTGGTAGAAAAAAAAAAAGAATCAAATCATGTAGTGTGCAGTTTTACTGTCTTCATTGTTTGTGTTGTGGTCAAAATCTGCATTGTTAAGTAGATAGTTGTCTTGTGAGCTGCTTACAACCCAGCAAAACCAGGAACGCTTGTTGTTTGCAGTCCAACGGACAGTCATGGCCAGACAGCCTTTGCAGCGATTTTAAATGCCATACAAGCCTCCACCATTGCTGGGAAATTGTGGTGCATGCAACACGCAAATTGACCCGACATATGGTGAAGGTGAACGGAGTCTGCAAAAATTCTGACAGTATGTGAGAGACTGTGATGTAGACTGAGCATCTTGGTCAGGTGAGAGATGCTATTTTTGCTGTTGTCTGCCAGTGAGTGGCTGCTGCATGCTGTGAAGCTGAAAACAATTGCATGCACAGCAGAAGCAGCTTTGTTTCTCTGCTGATGTCATAGCTGGCCTGCTTTATTAAAAAAAACATGTAAAACAAGCAGTGTACCCACCATTAATGCTCTGTAGAAGACACTGTGTTCATTAGTCCAGTATAGCAGTCAGTGGCATTTACTCTACAGTGTGCAGTGGAGAATGACCTTTTCACCTCACTGCCAGAGTGGTCTCTGATAGCCCAGCCTGATTCGTATGCTGGACTATGATTTTCGGCTTTGCCGGTGACATGCCCTACTGACTTGACACACACTGCAGCACTTGGTAGGGTTAAGCCTATTGTACAGGAGTGCTACACTCGGTGTCCAGTCTCGTAATGTATTGGAAAATGCTATTCGTAGTATCTGGTATATTTGCCTCCCCCTATGCCAGATGTGAGCACCAAGAGGTAATAGAGAGTTTTCTCTCTGTTGTCACTAGTTTGTGCATCTTGAATCTCAAAAGGGGGGAAGGTACTCTATAAAATCCTTGGTGGTATCTGGGCCCTCACCCCTGTTGTGCCACTCCAGGCTCAGCTGCTGCTGTAGGCTGGAAGCTTACAGAAGTAATTTGCATCTTTCTATTTCAAATGGTGCAGGCTCGGGCCCAAATTCTGCAACAGTTGAACACGGTAAAGGAAAATTCTTTTTATTCTATAAAATTTTTGTAATCGGCTCTATAATGGTCTAATGAGTATTTAATAGCCATGTGCCTGTTTCAGAAAATGGGGCCAAATTAGTTGAGGTTGCACAGTATGGGCTTCTGTAAGTCATAATCTTTTAATGGCAGCGGCTTGGAAGGAAAGTGGTGGCAGGGAGAAGTGTTGGGATCCCGATTTCCCTTGGGGCTCTTAATTTACCATGGAGTCCAACTTAAAGTAGGGCCCAACTTACTGTGGAACTTGACTCACTGTGAGTCTCAACTCACAGTGGGGCTAGACTCACTGTGATCATCAGTATTCTTCTCTTCCTCATCATCTGGGTGCTCTAGGGTAGGGCTGGTGCACAAAACAAATGCGGTGTACAAAATATTTGCATAGGATGCATTTTTGCTGTATGCATGTGCGATCTGGCAGTATCATCCCTCCTACTCTTCCTCTTCCTGAAGTCCTTCCATCTGTGGTGCTTGTCTGTTGCAGCACCTGTTGCGATAAATATAAGGTTGGACAAAGCACCATACTTTTAAGTTCCCTCTTCCTGTTCAGAGCACCCAGCCTATGTTGGATACAGAACACCTCATTCCCCTAACCCTTGCAATCCCGCCCTGTAATACAATCATTCATGTTGTCATTGGTATTGTACTTAATTGCATTTTCATTACTTTAGTTTGGATCTTAAGCCAAAGAGATTGATGTTAGCTGTAGATTGATAGACATTTTAATAGATACATGAATTGTTCCCATAACTATTCTATTTGTAAATGTTGGTCTGAGAGAGTGTGAGTGGATGTTTGTGTGCATGTTTGCTGCTGAGCTGTGGTGGGTTGGAAAGAAGGACCAAGCAGGTTGGGTCTATGGCACAGGTTTAGGTGATGAGGTAGACTTGTACTGTACCAGATGTAATTCATGGGAACAACACAAAGCAAAATAGCCAATCTGTCTCATGAATGAGAACCTTTGGCATTATGCTGTTCTTGCATCTTCTGAGAAAATATAACCTCAAGTACACTACAGTTCACCAGTGACCTTGTTCAAAAAGCCAACCTGGACCTGCAAGTGAAATGTATGAGCCTTCAGCCCAACTCCAACAAGGAATGTAGAGCCTATTGCCCAGCTTCTTCTGATATACATGACTCTGCACTGTGTGTTGGTGCCTCAGTCAGGTTGCCTACAAGACTCCTGAGCTTTGGGTCAACCCTCTTCTACCCATGGACCACTGTGCCAAAATCAACTGTCTCCCTCACTTCAAAGATCAGTGTGCCCGTCTGTGTAATATTCTGATTACTGTAATGATATGTCAATGGGTATTTTTGTCTCCTAAAAAAATACTTATGTCTTTCTCTCGGCTGATTGTATGAGAAGCGTGATATAAATATATTTAAGTGTTCGAGTGATTTTTTATTGTAAGCCTACGTAAATGTACTGATGATGTATAAACAGTATTTATAACTCTCAAAATAATTTATAACTAGAATTTCTGTGTTTTTCTATACTTACAGTAATTCATTAATTTACTTTCATCCTGACCCTACTTTTCATTCTGTAAATATAAATAGTAAACCTCAGCAAAGCAGTTAAAGGATAACTACACCACTAGTGCAGGATCAGCTTATTAATAAGCAGATGTGATCCTAAATGAAAGACAAGACTTAACTATGATTCTTAGGGGATCATAGTGCGTTGTGAACATAATGACAAACGTTAAGGACAAGACTTCTTCTTTGCATTTTTTTTTTTTTTTTTTTTTTTGTCAGTAGCTCCTTTAAACAAGATTAGACCTGAGGAAGCTCTTAGAGTGAAGGTTGTCTGTAATAAGGGCTTGTTATCAATTGGTGGTACATTCAACACACTCAGTGCGACTGTTTTATTCTTAACATAATAAGTGCGTATGCACCTGGAGAAGAGAGGAGTGTAGAGAAGAGAGAGAGATTTTGGGAGATGTTAAGCGAGTGTGCAGAAACTTTTAAGCCAAGTGAGAGAGTAATCGTGGTAGGGGACCTAAATGCTAAAGTAGGAAAAGCGTTTAGAGAGGGTGTTGTAGGTAAATTTGGGGTACCAGGTGTAAATGATAATGGGGAGCATATGATTGAACTTTGTATAGAAAGGGGTTTGGTTATAAGTAACACATTTTAAGAAAAAGAGGATAAATAAGTATACAAGATATGATGTAGGGCAAAATGACAGTAGTTTGTTGGACTACATATTGGTAGATAATAGACTGTTGGGTAGACTTCAGGATGTAATGTTTATAGAGGGGCCACAGATATATCAGATCACTTTTTAGTTGTAGCTACAGTGAGAGTAAAAGGTAGATGGGATACAAGGAGAATGGAAACAGCAAGTAAGAGAGAAGTGAAGATTTATAAACTAAAGGAAGAGGCAGTTAGGGTAAGATATAAACAACTGTTGGAGGACAGATGGGCTAGTGAGAGTATAGGCAGTGGGGTAGAAGTAGTATGGGGTAAGTTTAAGAATATAGTGTTAGTGTTCAGCAGAAGTTTGTGGTTATAGGAAAGTGGGTGCGGGAGGGAAGAAGAGCGATTGGTGGAATGAGGATGTAAAGAGAGTAGTAAGAGAGAAAAAGTTAGCATATGAGAGGATTTTACAAAGTAAAAGTGATGTAAGGAGGGAGGAGTATATGGAGAGAAAAAGAGAGGTTAAGAAAGTGGTGAAGCAATGTAAAAAGAGAGCAAATGAGAGGGTGAGTGAGATGTTATTAACAAATTTTGTTGAAAATAAGAAAAAGTTTTGGAGTGAGATTAATAAGTTGAAAGCCTAGGGAAAGAATGGATTTGTCAGTTAAAAATAGGAGAGGAGAGTTATTAAATGTTGAGTTAGAGGTATCGGGAAGATGGAGGGAATATTTTGAGGAATTGTTAAATGTTGATGAAGATAGGGAAGCTGTGATTTTGTGTATAGGGCAAGGAAGAATAACATCTTATAGGAGTGAGGAAGAACCAGTTGTGAGTGTGGGGGAAGTTCGTGAGGCAATGAGTAGAATGAAAGGGGGTAAAGCAGCTGTGATTGATGGGATAAAGATAGAAATGTTAAAGGCAGGTGGGGATATAGTTTGAGTGGTTAGTGTTTTTATTTGATAAATGTATGGAAGAGGGTAAGGTACCTAGAGATTGGCAGAGAGCATGCATAGTTCCTTTGTATAAAGGCAAAGGGGACAAAAGAGAGTGTAAAAATTATAGGGGAATAAGTCCGTTGAGTATACCTGGTAAAGTGTATGGTAGAGTTATTATTGAAAGAATTAGGAATAAGACAGAGAGCAGGATAGCAGATGAACAAGGAGGCTTTAGGAAGGGTAGGGGGTGTGTAGACCAAGTGTTTTCAGTGAAACACACAGGTGAACAATATTTACATAAGGGTAAAGAGGTGTTTGTGGCATTTATGGATTTGGAAAAGGCATATGATAGGGTGGATAGGGGGGCAATGTGGCAGATGTTGCAAATGTATGGAATAGGAGGTAGGTTATTGAAAGGGGTGAAAAGTTTTTACGAGGATAGTGAGGCTCAGGTTAGAGTATGTAGGTGAGAGGGAGATTATTTCCCAGTAAAAGTAGGCCTTAGACAGGGATGTCTAAAGCCTACTTTTACTGGAACTACTTTTACTGTGGTGGTTCAATATATTTATAGAGTTGTAAGAGAAGTGAATGCTCGGCTGTGGGGTTAAAAGATAAAGAATCTAACAACCTTTGATATACCTTTGAAGAGTTTCGAGAGTATCTACTCTCTGAGCCCGGCCATGGGCCAGGCTCGTCTGGTGCTTGCCTGGTCAACCAGGATGTTGCTGCTGGAGGCCCGCTGCCCCACATATCCATCACAGCCTGGTTGATCTGGCACCAGATGAAGATACTTGTCCAGTTTCCTCTTGAAGGCTTCTACACTGGTTCCAGCGATGTTTCGGATATCTTCTGGTAAGATGTTGAATAGTCTGGGACCCCGGATGTTAATACAGTGCTCCCGTATTGTCCCCACCGCACCCCTGCTCCTCACTGGGTTTATTTTACACTTTCTCCCATATCTCTCACTCCAGTATGTTGTTATGGCAGTGTGCAGATTTGGGACCAGGCCCTCAAGTACTTTCCAAGTATATATTATCATGTATCTCTCTCTCTCCTCCGCTCCAATGAGTACATGTTCAAGACTTGAAGGCGTTCCCAATAATTTAGATGTTTCAATGGTTCAATGTGAGCCGTAAACGATCTCTGAATTTGTTCCAGCTCTGATATTTCTCCTGCCCTGAACGGGGCTATCAGCACAGAGCAGTATTCTAAGTGAGGGAACACTATCACCAGGCTGTTGCTGCTGGAGGCCCGCTGCCCCACATATCCATCACAGCCTGGTTGATCTGGCACCCGATGAAGATACTTGTCCAGAAGGGTCAGAGGAGACATGATAACGACATACAAAATACTGCGGGGAATTGACAAGGTAGACAGTGACAGGATGTTCCAGAGAGGGAACACAGAAACAAGGGGACACAACTGGAAGCTGAAGACTCAGATGAGTCAAAGGGATGTTAGGAAGCATTTCTTCAGCCACAGAGTAGTCAGGAAGTGGAATAGTCTAGAGAAAGATATAGTGGAGGCAGGAACCATACATAGTTTTAAGACAAGGTATGATAAAGCTCATGAAGCAGGGAGAGCAGAGACCCAGTAGCAGACAGCGAAGAGGCGGGGCCAGGAGCTGAGTCTCGACCCCTGCAACCACAATTAGGTGAGTACTAGCGATTTGAAGAGTGTCACCATCGGCATTATTTCCCTTGTTTTGAAAGTTCTCAATACCCACCTCGTCATCTTCCTGGCTGTTGTGATCTTTGTCTTGTTATGGTCTTTAAAAGACAGATCAGCAGATATAATTATTCCCAAGTCCTTAACGTGTTCCTTTCGTTCTATGTGGTGACCCTCTTGCGTTTTGTATATAGTGTTCCTTTTGAGTTCTTCATTTTTTCCATACCTAAGCAGCTGAAACTTATCACCATTGAACATCATGTTGTTCTCCACTGCCCACTGGAAGACCCTGCTTATGTCCTCCTGTAATTTTTCAGTGTCTTCTACCGTAGTGACTTTCATGCTTATTTTAGTGTCATCTGCAAATGATGATACAAAAGTGTGCTGGGTGTTTTTATCTGTCTGCTATGAGGATGAGAAACAGCAGAGGGAGTGGGAGTTGTCACAGTTGTTCTTTGCTGATGACACTGTGCTTTTGGGGATTCTGAAGAGAAGTTGCAGAGGTTAGTGGATGAGTTTGGTAAGGTATGTAAAAGAAGGAAATTAAAAGTGAATATGGGAAAGAGGATAGCAAAAAAATTAGATAACGGAAGATTGGATATCAGATTGGAGGGAGAGAGTATGGAGGAGGTGAATGTGTTCAGATATTTGGGAGTGGATGTGTCAGCAGATGGGTATATGAAGGATGAGGTGAATCATAGAATTAACGAGGGGCAAAAGGTGAGTGGTGCACTGAGGAGCTTGTGGAGACAGAGAACTTTATCCATGAAAGCAAAGAGGGGAATGTATGAGAGTATAGTTATACCAACACTTGTATGGGTGTGAGACATGGGTTGTGAATGTTGCAACAAGGAGAAGGCTGGAGGCAGTGGAGATGTCATGTCTGAGGTCAATGTGTGGTGTGAATATAATGCAGAGAATCCGTAGTTTGGAGATTAGGAGGAGGTGTGGGATTACCAAAACTATTATCCAGAGAGCTGAGGAGGAGTTATTGAGATGGTTTGGACATAGAGAGGATGGAACAAAATAGAATGACTTCGAGAGTGTATAAATCTGTAGTGGAGGGAAGGCGGGGTAGGGGTCGGCCTAGAAAAGGTTGGAGGGAGGGGCTAAAGGAGGTTTTTTTGTGCGAGGGGGTTGGACTTCTAGCAAGCGTGCGTGAGCGTGTTAGATAGGAGCGAATGGAGACAAATGGTTTTTAGGACGACGTGCTGTTGGAGTGTAGGCAAGGTAACATTTATGAAGGGTTTCAGGGAAACCGGCAGGCCGGACTTGATTCCTGGAGATGGGAAGTACAGTGCCAGCACTCTGAAGGAAGGGTGTTAATGTTGCAGTTTTGTAGCTGTAGTGTAAGCACGCCTCTGGCAAGACAGTGATGGAGTGAATGATGATGAAAGTTTTTCTCTGTCAGGCCACTCTGCCTTGGTGGAAAACAGCTACAATTTGGTTAAAAATTAAGTGGTATATATAATTTTTTTAATTGGAAGTTTGTGTTCAGTGGAATGTTATTGCTCAATTCCTCAAAAATTCTCAATTAATATAAGCTATTTCAGGTACTTAAATTTATGTCAATTTGAATCTACTTTTCCCCGATCAAACCTGATTTCCTCCTCTTGTATTTTGATGGAGTGCAGGAAGATGCATCTTTAACTATGATTGGAGGAATGCATATAGACAACTTGTATCCCACTTATAACTTGTCTTTTATCCTGTGTTGTCAAGAACCTAAAAGGATGTGACACAAACCACAAGTGTTTGTGGACAAGGTGAGGTATTACAAGTTACTCAAATTTGCTTGTTTTTTGACATTTCTTTTATCAGCTTAGGAAACCCAAGTAAATGCTGTAATGAATATTAAGCATTTTCATTAGAATAAGCTTTGGCAAGGATGAAGCTGTATACTATACTGTATAGGTGAGTAAAAATATTTGTGAGGCATGATTTTATTTTGGTGTTGTCTTACTACTTTTTTGCTATTTTTTTTACTATTTACCTTTACCTAAGGTTTTTCATTTGTGTGTGTGCGCTTATGGATCACCCCTGTAACTGATTGTGTTGACACCACTGAACCAGCTGATTTAGGGCACATTGCTGGTCCTGTTGCAGGAAAACCTTGCATTCATGCTTTCCCTCCAGTCCATGAACCTGGTCAATCCTCATCCATTAAACTGTCGGCCCAGCTGGCCCAAGTCTGGCTTTGGAAGATGAGATGGATGCAGCGTCAGTTGTTTAACAAAATAATGTGTTAAACTCCTGCTGAAGCCATAGTATCTAAAACACACTGCAGTGTCTGTAGGTATTATTGATAATGAAAATGGTGTTCAGAGATATAAATAGAATTTAAGGGTAACAAGACCAGTCAGATCTCACACCCTCATCCTCTACACAGCAAATAAGGTAGTCAGTGCTTGGGCTGCTACATTTAGCTATAACAGTCTATCCAAAATTAAATGCCAAATATGATACCAAAGAAAGACAGGTCCATTGTATGCTCACCAAAGATGATTGCAATATTATTTTTATTGAATTTGAACTCTTAGCTGCACAAACTACATAAAGGCAAATTTACATCCTGAGGAGGATTGTATAAGTAAGTTTATTTAGGTATAGGTACACATAAGTACAAGTATCATAGTGTAAATTACCTAGAATAACCCAAAAAAAAAAAAAAAAAAAAGACCACATCAAGCAGTGGCTTATTTCCATTGGAGGATTACTTAAAATATACTGTACTTGGGTTACTCTGTCAAGTACCAGGAAATTATTTGAACTACAGAATATGAGCTGTGCAACTAGGGATTTATTATTATATTCATAACTAAGTGCTAAACCCATCAGGGTCATACAGTGCTGCTGGCAAAGGTGTATGTACTGTATGTCTTCAAGGAGGGAGTAGAATTACAACTTTGAATCATCAGTTTCAGGCTTGAGGAGAGTAATTTGAAAAGAACTTCAAATGACTTGCCAGAAGGCATAAAAACTATGTACAGTCTCTGCACTTTACGACAGAGTTTCGTTCCTAAAAGGAAGTCGGTAAACAAACTAGTCGTTTGTTTACTGACCTACTTTTACTGTTGTTTGTTTACCGACGTTAAAACAATATCTTTGAATCATTTATAACATTTTTAGTGTATTTTTAAGGTTTATACAGTAGTGTACTGTATATTGTAATAAACAGAATAGAGGAAATCAGCTCTAATATACATTACAATGGACCCTCGCTATTCGAACACTCCAAAACTCACCCTCATTCCAGAATGCTGTTCAAGTGTTGTTACCAAACGAATTTATTCCCATAAGGAATGATATAATTAGATTAGTCCATTTCAGACCCCCAAAAATACACTTATAAAAGCACTTACAATAATAAACTTACATAAAAGGGTGAGTTTTGGAGTGTTCGAATAGCGAGGGTCCACTGTACTTAGGTATGCATACTGGTCAGAGAGCTGGTCGTAAGTCCGAGCGGTCATTAAATGAGTACGTCGTTAAGTGAGGAGAGACTGTAAATGTGTTTGTAGATGATGATTAATGAAACACTGATACAGTCATAGTTTTATTGATAAGTATAGAGCAATCAGTGATGGGTTTAGCAAAAATTAAATATATTTATAAATTACAGTTGTGCACCAGCATCAGCACCACAACTCAATCTATTTCACTAAACACTAATTTGTTATTGCATCTCGCTGTCTTACTGGGCACAGAATCACAGCACATAACTGCTCTCTGGTTGTTATTTTCTGTCTTCACTGTTCATCTGTATTGCTTCACTGGACTGTCACTAGCCACCAACATTTTGTCATTCCAGATGCACATGTACTCCCAGACTATCAGTCCATTATTTTATAACATTCCAAGACGTTGGCCAACAAAGGTGAGTGCAAACCTGAGTTAGTGATTAGGATCACAGTGGTCTAACATAACTTCCTCACTCTTTATTCAGTTTAATCAAGCTCACTCTCCATTCAGCTTAATCAAGCTCACTCTCCATTCAGTTTAATCAAGCTCACTCTCCATTCAGTTTAATCAAGCTCACTCTCCATTCAGCTTAATCAAGCTCACTTTCCATTCAGCTTAATCAAGCTCACTTTCCATTCAGCTTAATCAAGCTCACTCTCCATTCAGCTTAATCAAGCTCACTCTCCATTCAGTTTAATCAAGCTCACTCCATTCAGCAATCAGCTCACTTCCATTCAGTTTAATCAAGCTCACTCTCCATTCAGCTTAATCAAGCTCACTTTCCATTCAGCTTAATCAAGCTCACTTTCCATTCAGCTTAATCAAGCTCACTTTCCATTCAGCTTAATCAAGCTCACTCTCCATTCAGCTTAATCAAGCTCACTCTCCATTCAGCTTAATCAAGCTCACTTTCCATTCAGCTTAATCAAGCTCACTTTCCATTCAGCTTAATCAAGCTCACTTTCCATTCAGCTTAATCAAGCTCACTCTCCATTCAGTTTAATCAAGCTCACTCTCCATTCAGCTTAATCAAGCTCACTTTCCATTCAGCTTAATCAAGCTCACTTTCCATTCAGCTTAATCAAGCTCACTCTCCATTCAGCTTAATCAAGCTCACTCTTCATTCAGTTTAATCAAGCTCACTCTCCATTCAGTTTAATCAAGCTCACTCTCCATTCAGTCTGATCAAATGCATTCAGGTTTAACGAAACTCATTCTCCAGTTTATTTACCGAATTTTTTTCTCCATTGTCTAATCAAACTCATTCTCCAATTAGTCTAAATGCTCTCTCCATTCAATCTAATCAAACTCACTCTCTGGTCTAACCAAACTCACTCTCTGGTCTAACCAAACTCGCTCTCCATTCAGTCTTAACAGCTTTCTCCATTTAAACTATCATAATTCAGTTGTTCTACACTACAGTAACAATCATTTTCATACTGCATCTTGTAAAGTTGTCAACCCAAGAAAAGGAAGCCTCTCTGGGGAGTACAATATCTGTATAATTTCAATGTTAACTTAATATAAAGAGTATACATGTATAGGAAATTTTCCCTGCTGGATACATGTCTAATTTTAACATGGGTGTCTTTGAAAAACTGGGGTTCACCCGGCAACCAATTTCTCTAGAAAGCATCCTGGATGCTGAGTAGGGACAACTGTATTGGGTATTACACTTTGCGTTGAGTATGACTTTGTTCGAAAAAAATAGGAGAATGACTGAAATTGAAGGAACTTTTCAGCATCAAATTTTCACTCTGAAATAATTTTCATTTTAGAGAATATTGTGAATATAGTATGGTAAAGGGTCCTAATAAGAGCTAGCATATTCCTAAAAGTTAACTCTCTATTAACTTTTCTCAGTGTTTTCATGTTAATAAAAGGAGTGCAATATTGCATTTAAAGTTAACATTGAAAGTCCTGCACATAAAACCAAGACTGCTATAAAAGAAACTGTTTTGCCCCACCACACTTTAAATAATAATCTAAAATTGTGTTACAGGATAATGCAGCAGGAGGTGCTTGCATTAATCACAGCTAGCCAGCTGGCTTAACAAAAGCATTATGATACTATGCATTAATGAATTTAATGTTAAATATGAAAGTTGTTTTTTCTTGTTATTCTTGTTAAAAGACATCATAACATATGCCAGTGTGTGGTATCATACAGAAATATTGATTATACATTAATACAAATGACAGTGTTGGGATGTATAAAATTGAATTTGTAAACTACTGTATAACAACTATGCAGATTATCACATGTTAAGCTTAAAGGCTCAGAATTGTCTATATGTGGCAAACTACACAGAAAATTAAACTACATATGTATTTTTTTTCTTGAGTAGAAATTACATAAACTTGAAAACATGAATGTTAATGGTAGAAAAGTTCATAATTATAAAAGAGCTATAGTAACGTATACAAGTATTTCATGCATCCCCCCAAAAAACAAGAGGCATAATGACAGTTTTGATTAAGTTTACACTAACTACAGTAAGTAATTAGGAATGAGGTAGGCATTGATTTTAAACCGGTCATCACATGTGCATATAAATCTTTTTTGGACAGCCTTAGAAAAGATTCAGTCTCATGGCTAGAAGACCCATAATGTTTCATGTCTAAAGCAGTTACGTAAGAAAATTATGGTAATACACAGTGGACCCCCGGTGTTCATAATTAATTTGTTCCAGAATCCTGTTCAAATGCCATTACCAAACGAATTTGTTCCTATAAGGAATAATGTAAATTAGATTAGTCCTTTTAGACCCCCAAAAATACACTTACAAAAGCACTTACAAAAATACACTTACATAATTGTTCGAGTTTGGAGCAGTACGAACTCCGGGGGTCCACTGTATATTACAAGAGCAATGAGTATGAGTGTTAGAAAAATAGTTATTGTAAACAATTTTGATTTTTAGTCTTCTGAGATGAGGGCTTAGTAAGACGCACAGTTTAATCATGAATACAACACCTTCACTTTAACTGCAATGGGTCACTCTACCTTGTTTGGAAATGGTCATTGTTAAAAAAAAAAAATCTCCCAAGAAGATGTGTGATTGGAGATTTAAGGCGACCTTCTTACTGGTGATGTATGCAACCAAACACTTCTGCAATGACACAAATAGTATACTCAAAAAAGACAAGGCAAGTCTGCAGGTAAAAATTTATGTACGTATTTGTCTTAAGAATAACGTGGAAAGAATTAGAGTAAATAGGCTTTAGATACAATAATTGAATTGTAACTGGAGTCATGATAACCATCTTTGTTCAACATTAATTTACCTCTTATGAATCTGTGTATTGGTGATATCAGTACCACTATTTTGTGGTATTGGTATCGGCAAAAAAGTGGCCGATACCAGCTGATACTTTTAAAATACTATTAATATTACAAATGTGCTTAAAAATAGCAAAATTAACACACTACCTCACGGTTGAGAGTTACTCGCACACATGCACATTACATACACTTCAAATGGTTATCCATGATTGTATTCTGGAACAGAGAGTAATAAGACATCCATACTAAGTGTAACAGGCAAATAGTGAGTCACTTCCGTCACTCTCCTCTAGCCTGCAGTAAACTAGTCTCTCTCCAAGAGAAAACTAGCAAAGCACAAGCTCATTCAGAATGTAGCTATCCACCAGAATAGCACTTAATGTTAAATCATATCTGTGAGCAAGAAAAAACATCACTGCAATGTATTTCTTAGATAACATCCAGCTTCCATCAAGGAGCCTCTCTTGATGGGTTAGACAAACAATATGTATAATTTAGACCCCTATGTACAAGGGGAGGTGCATAGGAAGGTCCATGGGAAATACAGTGGTACCCCGACTTACGATGGTCCCCAAACACACCCTTTTATGTAAGTTTATTTTTTTAAATGCTTTTGTAAGTGTAATTTTGGGGGTCTAAAAGGACTAGTCTATTTTACATCATTTCTTATGGAGATAAATTCGTTTGGTAATGGCACTTGAACAGCATTCTGGAATGAAAAAATATCGTAAGTCGGGGTACCACTGTAGTTTTATTGTATAAGCCTTGTACAATATGCACTATAGGACCTACTAGTGTGTACAGTCCCTTGTTTTTATATAGTACAGTGGACCCTCGGTTTTCGTGCACCTCCAAACTCGAATAATCATGTAAGTGTATTTTCGTAAGTGCTTTTGTAAGTGTACTTTTGGGGGGTCTGAAATGACTAATTTACATTTATCCTTATGGGAACAAATTCGTTTGGTAACGGCACTCAAACAGCATTCTGGAAAGAATTTTCAACGAAAACCGAGGGTCCACTGTACTTGAAAAGTCCAATTACGGACTTTTTACACCTCTTCAGTCAGATCTGGTCAGAAAGAATTTCACTCTTTCAGCGAGCATTTAATATGTTCTTGTGAATATAATAATCATTCCTTTGATGGAAAACTAAAATTTCTTTCTTTTCAAAACAAGTGTACACTGGGGTGCAACTTGCTCCATTATAAATCCATTGCTCTCACCATATCTATTAGCAAATTGCTACATTATTCACAGTAGTATTGACATTAGAAGACGGAAGTGTAGAGAGTGAGCACAAGAATAAAAAAAAAGTTAAGAATTGTTGATGTACCCTTCAAAGAGGTGCGACTCTTGTAGGTTTAGCACTTTTCTTATTATAATAAGTCAGAGGTGCCCTGATGTTGGTAATAAAGATACTATCACAAGCCCCTGAAGGAAGTTTCCTTGATACTAGTGAGGGACTCTTAATCTAAGAAATTGGACCTGTGCTCCAATTCCTTGAATTGAGTCTTTAGTGCTTTTCATCCCCCCTCCCCAGCACTGTATACCCCTACAGGCTTAGCACTTTCTCCCTGAATGTAACATGTCTTAGTCTTAAGAACTGGAGTTACCCTCTTCCATGAATTAAGCTCCCATTCCTGAGATGCTATATGACCCTTATGGCTTTAGTGTTTTCCCATAAATAATATAATTGGTGTAATAAATTATATTTAGTGTCATGCTATTATTATATTTAAGGGGAGTGCTAGACCCACAGGGGTTATACACCATCTAGGAAGATGGGTGGTGTTCAGATTTGATCCATTAAATAGTCGTAGACAGCGCTGTATGACCCTTAAAAAGCACTCTGACCTAAAAGGTCGTCAAACTTAAATACTTCCCATTGCCTGGGTATTATATGACTACGTACTATGGGATTAGAACTTCCCCATGATTAAATACATTATTTTATTATTTTATAATTTAATTTTTTTTTTATAAAATAATGAAATTTAAAAAAAAAAATTTTTTTTAGATATACAGTGGACCCCCGAGTTTCGTAAAAACTTCACTCCTTAAGTCTGCTCAAGTGCCATTACCGAACGAATTTACTCCCTTAAGGAAAAATGTCACGTAGGTTAGTCTATTTCAGACCCCCAAAAATACACTTCCACAAGCACTTACAATATTATACTTACATAATTGTACAATTTCCGGGGTTTACGAAACTCGGGGGTCCACTGTACAGTGGACCCCCGGCTAACGAAAAAAAATTCATTCCAGAAGCCTGCTCAAGTGCCATTACCGAACGAATTTACTTCCTTAAGAAATAATGTCACGTAGGTTAGTCTATTTCAGACCCCCAAAAATACACTTCCACAAGCACTTACAATATTATACTTACATAATTGTACTATTTCCGGGGTGTTCGTTAGCCGGGGGTCCACTGTATTGTACTAGTAGTGTAACTAACCAGTAATCTATGATATGCAGTCCCTTCAATGGAGGTGCCATGATGCTGGTGAACAGCTCTTGGTCCAAAGAATTTGAGCTATTCTCCTTGGATCAAACCTGATTGCTTTCAATTTCCTTAATCACTTTATGACCCCTTGGGGTTTAGTGCTCTTCCATGAAAAATAATGACATGCAGTGAAGATTCTAAACTGAATACCATTTCTAACTCACCAATAAATAAGATGGGAAGATGAGGAAGAATCTTCGAGAGTTAAATGTCCTACTTGCAGCCAGCTGCATTGTGTCCTTTTAAGAAAGAAATGCTGTTAATTAAAAACACACACACATCTTATGTTAATACTGTCACTGTCGTGACCCCCAAAATTAAGTGCTGACAGTATCGTGATTTAAAAAAATCTGAATTAGTAAAAAATTTTGTGTGAAGATAATGACACTAAACATGAAATTTGATAGAAAACTTGGAATTACACATTGGTGATTTTGTCCAATTTGACTCATTGCTCAAATTGACCAAATTCCTATCTTATTTCACTAATATGCCTTCCATTCTAATATTTCAGTACAAGAAACTGCCCATTCAACTATCAGAAAAACATTTTGAAATGCAGTAATTTAATCCCAAGCAAGTTACTATACAGATGCAGCCCAGCATTACATAAATTACAGTAAGAGTATGTTAAAAGTGTACTCTGATTATCTTACATTATAATCAGATGTACGTAAACCATGCATACACTAACAAGACTTTCTAATAAACTTTGTTCCATACTTCCACAACCATCAACACTATGATACTTCCCAGTGGAAAAACTGTTTTCATAGCATTTCCCTACATATTATATCTGCATTAATTCATTTTTTATAATAATAATTGCATTATAAGGTACTGTTCACACAAATACAACATAGTAACGTGTGTAAATTACCCACCAGGATAACCCAAAAAAGTCAGACAAGGTGACTTATTTCCATTGGGGTCCTTGTAATAACTTATTTAAACCTTAAAAGTTAAAACAGTTAAGTAACTCAACTAATGTGAAAATCATGTGTAAATTTCTACCATGGTGAAAAACTAACCACAATAATGTTTAACCTATGAGATGCTTTCCTTCCTTCAGCTGTATAACCCCTGTGGTTTAGCGCTTCTTTTTGATTATAATAATAATTTCCTTCCTTCACACCAATAAATCTAACCTCACATTAAACTTATTCCCCGAAAATAAAATTCAAATTGAAAAAATAAATTATTTTACCTTCAATGAGACTAATAATCTCTGATTTGTTTGTGGCTTTAGCAACATCCAGTGGCGTCATTCCTGTGGAAAGTTGAGATAGTCAGTATACTCTGCCTATACCAGCATGACTATTAGGGAAAAATTCAGAGTTGAGTCCCAATTTATGGTACAGCATTTTGAGTACATATACAAAATGAAATAGTAGTAGATTTGGTAGTGGTAAACTTGAAATTTTTGACAGCAACTGATTTATTACACAAACTTTGATAATCCTTCCTTTAGCACTCCTCACGGCTCTTTCTAACTCTCCTCTGTTATCCTCTCCACCCTTACTACTCTATGATCCTGCACTACTCTCTGCCCTGCTGCTCTATATGACCCTCGTAGGTTTAGCGCTTGTTTTGATTATAATAATAATATAGTGGTAAATGTAGAAAGACTAAGATGGAATAAATGGAATAAAAGTACATGTATAAGCACATGAAGAAATAGCAGTAACAATAAGTAAAATGAATACACATAAGAAACTTTGTAATAACAAGAAATAAAAGTAGCAGTAAAAGAAGTTAATGAATGGAAATAAAAAGTCTCGAAGACACAAAAAACCTTTATAAGAGGAATGATGGGAGATTTGTCTGTAAAAACTTGCATTGGTGGTCACAATGGGACCCGTGCTAACTTCCCTATGGTGTATAAATATACCTAGTTGGATGAATCTTATTGTAGTCAGCTGGCCCAGTGGCTTACGCACTGGCCTGGGGTTTTATGACTCACTTGCCATGAGTTCAATCCCCACCTGTACTGTGGCTTGTTTACTTACCCTTAGTTATGCAGAGCATTTCAGGCAAACTTAAACCTAACTTAGGGTCTAGAAGGACTATAGTATTTTACACATATTACATGAATATTAAACAAATGTATATGAATGTATAAGAACCCTTAGTATACTATATTATGATTTTCTGTTAATTCAAAGTAAAAATTACCTTCTTTTGATTATAATAATAATAAATAATAAAAATTACTATAGGAGTGAAACTAGTTACTACCTGTATTATTACACAATGTGATGAGAGAGAATTTTACATACATATATATGTATTTACTTTTGTTTTTCTTTTTGGGCCACCCTGCTTCAGTGGGATACGGCCACTTTGTTGAAAGTAAGAAGAAAAATATGTATTTATGACAATAATGATATTCATGGTAGAAATGATTCAAAATAAAACTTCTAATAAAAGTTATGCTAGGAATGAAGACAGTGACATGAAATGATACTAAATATGATGAGATAATGTGTTACTTTCCTCCATACATAATGTTCTGAAGCTGGTGAAGGGTTCTTGATCCAAGGAATTGGAGCTATTCTCCCCTTGGATCAAACCTGTTTACCATAATACATACATAATAATAATGCTTTGCCTGCACTCTAAAGGAGACTTTTGGAAGATTTGCTGTTTAGATTAACATAAACTGTTCTATCTTTACACCTCTGGCAAGACAGTGATGATGTGAATGATGGTGAAAGTGTTTCTTTTTCAGGTCACCCTGCCTCGGTGGGAGGCGGACAGTATGTTTAAAAAATAATAATAATTTACCTCTATTATCTTTGATGGTGACATCAGGACAGGCCTTCAGCAGTGCTTTGATTGCATCGAGCCAGTGGTTCCTCGTGGCCCAGTGTAAAGCTGTTTTACCTGGGAAAGATAAGATTTGTTGGAATTTTTAACCGAGAGGGTTAGCCACCCAGGATAACCCAAGAAAGTCAGTGCCCCATCAAGGACTGTCTCTTATTCCCATTGGGGTCCATCTTGTCCCCCAGGATGCGATCCACACAACTGACTAATACCCAGGTTACCTGCTTACTGCTAGGTGAACAGGGATAGCAGGTGTAAGGCAACATACCGGGGATTGAACCATGGACACTTGTTGTGTGAGGCAAGAGTGCTGTCAACTGATGGATAACTCAGGTAATCAAATATTGCATAACATACACTATTAACAAATAACCTACACTTGCTAGAGGAAATCTGAAATCCCTTGAAACAGTAAGTAAACTATATGACTTCTCAGTACATATAGGATCACCTCTCAGTCATCAGCACCAGGAACAAACCACAAGATACTTTAACTTACCACTCTTTTCCTGAAGGTTTAAATTAGCACCAGTTGCAAGAAGCTTGTTAAGAATGATTGTATTTCCTTCTCTCGCTGCCAGGATAAGAGCCGTAAAACCTGTAAAATATTGTTGGGAGTAAAATTTGATACCGTATGTCACTTTAACTCCAAATGTTCTCATTGTAAAATACAAAACTCTTGCCTATATGGCATTTCTTTTAAAAACCCAGTTTCCAAATTAGTTTTCCAATGAGTTATATCGGTGCATAGCTCGTAAATCGAAATGCAATGATCTGAAAATCACTGAATGGGATATTGAAAAAAAGGCTCTACCTCTTTCAAATGAAAAAAGGACATTTACTCAAAAATGGTGGGCAGAGCTGCAACCCAACAATTTTTATTGGATGCCAAGTACTAAAAACATTGAAAATATTAGACATTTGCTCTTTAGCCAAGTGGTGGAAAAAGAGACATAACTACATACAAGTATATAAGGAATGCTGAATTTGTATAAATCAAACCAGCGCTGTATGACCCTTCTCGGTTTAGCGCTTTCTTTGATTATAATAATAATGTATAAGTCAAAAAGTGTGTGTGGAATGGAAGCTCACAGAACAAGTGCTTGAACCAAGGGTAAGACCAGTGTGCTGACCATGGTAGAACCAGTGTGCTAATCATGGCAGGACCAGTGTGTTAACCATGGCAGGACCATTGTGTTAACTATGGCAGGAACAGTGTGTTAGCCATGACAGGACCAGTGTGTTAACCATGGCAGGACCAGTGTGTTAACTATGGTAGGACCAGTGTGTTAATTATGGCAGGAACAGTGTGTTAACTATGGCAGGACCAGTGTGTTAACCATGGCAGGACCAGTGTGTTAACTATGGCAGGACCAGTGTGTTAACTATGGCAGGACCAGTGTGTTAACCATGACAGGACCAGTGTGTTAACCATGGCAGGACCAGTGTGCTAACCATGGCAGGACCAGTGTGTTAACCATGACAGGACCAGTGTGTTAACCATGGCAGGACCAGTGTGCTAACCATGGCAGGACAAGTGTGCTAACCATGGCAGGACAAGTGTGCTAACCATGGCAGGACCAGTGTGCTAACCATGACAGGACCAGTGTGTTAACCATGGCAGGACCAGTGTGTTAACCATGGCAGGACCAGTGTTAACCATGGCAGGACCAGTGTGTTAACCATGGCAGGACCAGTGTGTTAACCATGGCAGGACCAGTGTGTTAACCATGGCAGAACCAGTGTGTTAACTATGGCAGGAACAGTGTTAACCATGACAGGAACAGTGTTAACCATGACAGGACCAGTGTGTTAACTATGGCAGGACACAGGAAGTGTTAACCATGACAGGACCAGTGGGGTTAAACATGGCAGGACCAGTGGGTTAAACATGGCAGGACCAGTGTGTTAACCATGGCAGGACCAGTGTGTTAACCATGCAGGACCAGTGGGTTAACCATGGCAGGACCAGTGGAGTGTTAACATGGCAGGACCAGTGTGTTAACCATGGCAGGACCAGTGTGTTAACCATAGCAGGACCAGTGTGTTAACCATGGCAGGACCAGTGTGTTAACCATTGCAGGACCAGTGTGTTAACCATGACAGGACCAGTGTGTTAACCATGGCAGGACCAGTGTGTTAACCATGACAGGACCAGTGTGTTAACCATGGCAGGACCAGTGTTAACCATGGCAGGACCAGTGTGTTAACCATGGCAGGACCAGTGTGTTAACCATGGCAGGACCAGTGTGTTAACCATGGCAGGACCAGTGTGTTAACCATGGCAGGACCAGTGTGTTAACCATGGCAGGACCAGTGTGTTAACCATGGCAGGACCAGTGTGTTAACCATGGCAGGACCAGTGTGTTAACCATGGCAGGACCAGTGTGTTAACCATGGCAGGACCAGTGTGTTAACCATGGCAGGACCAGTGTGTTAACCATGGCAGGACCAGTGTGTTAACCATGGCAGGACCAGTGTGTTAACCATAACAGGACCAGTGTGTTAACCATGGCAGGACCAGTGTGTTAACCATGGCAGGACCAGTGTGTTAACCATGGCAGGACCAGTATGTTAACCATGGCAGGACCAGTGTGTTAATCATGACAGGACCAGTGTGTTAACCATGGCAGGACCAGTGTGCTAACCATGGCAGGACCAGTGTGTTAACCATGGCAGGACCAGTGTGTTAACCATGGCAGGACCAGTGTGTTAACTATGGCAGGAACAGTGTTAACCATGACAGGACCAGTGTGCTAACCATGGCAGGACCAGTGTGCTAACCATGGCAGGACCAGTGTGTTAACCATGTCAGGACCAGTGTTAACCATGACAGGACCAGTGTGTTAACCATGGCAGGACCAGTGTGTTAACCATGGCAGGACCAGTGTGCTAACCATGGCAGGACCAGTGTGCTAACCATGGCAGGACCAGTGTGCTAACCATGGCAGGACCAGTGTGTTAACCATGGCAGGACCAGTGTGTTAAGCATGGCAGGACCAGTGTATTAACCATGGCAGGACCAGTGTGTTAACCATGGCAGACCAGTGTGTTAACTATGTCAGGACCAGTGTGTTAACCATGGCAGGACCAGTGTGTTAACCATGGCAGGACCAGTGTGTTAACCATGGCAGGACCAGTGTGTTAACCATGGCAGGACCTGTGTGCTAAATTGGAGATGCCCTTCCTTTTCAGATGCTGTATGACCATGCAAAAAATTATTATAATCATGGGGAGCGCTAAACCCGTAGGGATTATACAGCGCCTGTAGGAAAGGGGGTTAGAAGATATTGAGGCTTAATTCAGGGAATCGGAGCACAGATCCAATTCCCCTGATCAAGAGCCCTTCACTAGCATCAAGGAACTTCCCTGGACAGGCACCTCAAGTCGGTACCTGATCAGCCGGGCTGTGGTTCGTACGTTGGACTGCGTGCGGCCAGCAGTAACAGCCTGGTTGATCAGGCTCTGGTCCAACAAGAGGCCTGGTCACGGACCGGGCCGCGGGGGCGTTGACCCCTGGAATTCTCTCCAGGTAGACTCCAGGTAGAAGGGATCGTGCAAAAAAAAAAAAATTACCGTTCTTATTTTGAAGATTAACGTTGGCAGCAGCACTGATTAAGGTATCTACGATATCTGGAAAATTGTAGTAGGCCGCCTTATGGAGAACCGTATAATCTGGAAAAAGAAATTATATTAGCAAGGGTTTGGAATATTTTATAATTTTCGTGAAATTTAGTGTGTAAAAATTGAATTATATTGTTTATAAAATGTTTTAAGTCGCAAGAGAACCAACAGACCGGTGAGAGCAACGTAAAATGGCGGAGTAGAAACTTTTGAAATGGAGTATTATTGAATTTAATCTGGTGTAATCGTCGCCGACGGAGAGTATATCGGCAATAATTGGGGACGATGAAATGAGTGAATATCATAGGTATGTGGAAGCGTTAGATCTATAGTAATTCAGGTAGAATAGAGCTGATGAAGAAGGTAATACTGGACGCGGTGTTTGGACATTTGTTTATCGTCTGCATCAACAATAATCCTCGTCCTCTGGAATATGGTATCAACTGATCAGTTAGGTAATATATCTGATATTGGCCAATATACAGTATATCTGCCTGCAAGGGAGACGTTAGGACAACCGAGATAATAACTTAGTAAGTAAATGTTATACATTTATGTACCTAATATTTATGAATACAAAATCGTGGCCCTCTAGGTTTTTTCCGTTTTAAATTAAAGACCCTAATAAATAAGTACATTGACTTTATCTAGTACTCTATGTATGATCTATGAACTGATGTATATCTGAATCTTACTTACTGAGTTATTTTATATATTTATTATACCATACCATCCTGTGTATAAAGTTAAGAGGATTAAATGGCCACTCCTCAATTGGGAAAATAAGAATGGCACAAAAGTTGGATTTTTGAGGTTATCCCTAGTGTAACAATCAATGGTAATAATTCACTATGGTTGAACTTGTAATTTTTTGTTGTTATATCTTGAATAAACTTATCATACTGACCCTTGTAGGTTTAGCGCTTCTTTTTTATTATATCGTTGACCAACAAGTTTTTTCTTAATGTCAAGTCAGTGAATCAGTGTTATACAGTCCACAACCTAATTTACCATCACTGTTACTTAGTCCCACTTGTTGCCTCTGAGGTGCAACTAATATAGCAGTAATTGCAGCCTGTTTTAGTTGTGTCTTCGAGTTCTTCCCAAATTACGTGTGTGTATTAATTCAGTAGTGTTCCTGTCAACCTCAGTTTCAGTTTAATATTATTATGCACCCCATACCCATGGTGTGGGCGGCAGTGAAGAGATTACATAGGTACATAATGGGTCCAGGGACTGGGCCCCAATGTTTTGATAGCTGAACAGGTTACAAAGGTAATGAATTCCAGGTAGATCTGGTCACAATCATGACCAAGTTACAAAGGTAATGACTCATCTACACGTCTATACATGGTTACAATCATGAACAAATTATAAAGTAATGAGCCATTCACACGTCCACACCAGGTCACAACTATAATGAGTTATTAGTGCACATATTAATTGGGTCACACACACACACACTTATTATTATAATCATAACTAAGCGCTAAACCCACAAGGGTCTTTATCTGGACGGCTGTGGGTGAGGCGGTGACTCGACCCCCTCCAGTTGTTGTGTATCATCCTCATTTGAAAGAGACTGTATCCCACTCAGCCACTCGGGTTCTAAATCCTTGTAAGTTCCCAAGAATGAGGCAAAATTTGGAAATCTAGAAATAATAATAAATAACAGTGTCGTATTACCGTCTTTCTCCTGTATGTTGGGGTCAGCGCCGTTCTTCAGTAATATGTTGACTATGTCGTAGTGACCCCAGTATGTTGCAGAATGTAGCGGAGTCACTCCTGAAAGTAGCCATAATGATATAAATAAAATAATATATATAATCTCATGCCGAAGGAGACTCGAACCTACGAACCTTATGAAAAATGCGCACGCAGTACTATGTACACTGTCCTACACTAAAGTTACCATAGAGCCTTACATAAAGAAGTTACCAGTAGAGTCTTACCCCAAGAAGTTACAGTAGAATCTTACCCCCAAAGAAGTTACCAATAAAGTCATACCCCCAAAGAAGTTACCAATAAAGTCATACCCCCAAAGAAGTTACCAATAGAGTCTTACCCCAAGAAGTCTGAATATTGACGTTAGCCTGCGCAGCTATGAGTGACTCCACTATGACGAAGCTTCCCATCTTAGACGCCAGATACAGCGGTGAGTAATCTGAAAGTGGTGATTCACATTATGAACTTATAACTATCATTACAATGAGGGTATCTTTACTGCGACAACGTTTCGCCAGCCAGTGCCTTCATCACTTCAAAACAGGTTATAAACTGCAGGTAGTAGAGAATGAGATAATCAGTCCTTTAATCTTGAAAGGTATTTGGTCGACGAGTTTGTATGAGCGTTTTGTTGTGATTATAATATTGGTCAGGAGACGGAACAAGTGTCTCCTGACACTGGTGTTAATCGTACAGATAATCAAAGATTGATCAGAGTTCCTGGACTGGACACCTTTCAAGAGTGAGGGATTGACTGGTAGACTAGTAGTGGTTCAACTCACGAGAGTCTGGTGTACTGCCGTCCGGGTCAGCCTTGTGGTCCAAGAGAAGCTTCACAATCTCGGGAGAACGATTCCAGGTGGCCATTAGGAGTGGAGTGTAGCCTGTGAAGACAAGACACATGTATACTGTGTGATGGAGTATGACAGGAAGACCATCCTGTGTGATGGAGTATGACAGGAAGACCATCCTGTGTGATGGAGTATGACAGGAAGACCATCCTGTGTGATGGAGTATGACAGGAAGACCATCCTGTGTGATGTAGTATGACAGGAAGACCATCCTGTGTGATGGAATATGACAGGAAGACCATCCTGTGTGATGTAGTATGACAGGAAGACCATCCTGTGTGATGGAGTATGACAGGAAGACCATCCTGTGTGATGGAGTATGACAGGAAGACCATCCTGTGTGATGGAGTATGACAGGAAGACCATCCTGTGTGATGTAGTATGACAGGAAGACCATCCTGTGTGATGGAGTATGACAGGAAGACCATCCTGTGTGATGTATGACAGGAAGACCATCCTGTGTGATGGAGTATGACAGGAAGACCATCCTGTGTGATGGAGTATGACAGGAAGACCATCCTGTGTGATGGAGTATGACAGGAAGACCATCCTGTGTGATGGAGTATGACAGGAAGACCATCCTGTGTGATGGAGTATGACAGGAAGACCATCCTGTGTGATGAAGTATGACAGGAAGACCATCCTGTGTGATGGAGTATGACAGGAAGACCATCCTGTGTGATGGAGTATGACAGGAAGACCATCCTGTGTGATGGAGTATGACAGGAAGACCATCCTGTGTGATGGAGTATGACAGGAAGACCATCCTGTGTGATGGAGTATGACAGGAAGACCATCCTGTGTGATGGAGTATGACAGGAAGACCATCCTGTGTGATGGAGTATGACAGGAAGACCATCCTGTGTGATGGAGTATGACAGGAAGACCATCCTGTGTGATGGAGTATGACAGGAAGACCATCCTGTGTGATGGAGTATGACAGGAAGACCATCCTGTGTGATGGAGTATGACAGGAAGACCATCCTGTGTGATGGAGTATGACAGGAAGACCATCCTGTGTGATGGAGTATGACAGGAAGACCATCCTGTGTGATGAGTATGACAGGAAGACCATCCTGTGTGATGGAGTATGACAGGAAGACCATCCTGTGTGATGGTGTATGACAGGAAGACCATCCTGTGTGATGGAGTATGACAGGAAGACCATCCTGTGTGATGGAATATGATAGGAAGACCATCCTGTGTGATGAAGTATGACAGGAAGACCATCCTGTGTGATGGAGTATGACAGGAAGACCATCCTGTGTGATGGAATATGATAGGAAGACCATCCTGTGTGATGGAGTATGACAGGAAGACCATCCTGTGTGATGGAGTATGACAGGTAAACCATCCAGTGAGATGAACAAGAGTGAAAGTCGGCAGAGTTTGAGACCAAGAGCTGCCGTTCAACACATAACTACGAGAAAGTTAAAGATAAGCCTATGATAATGTAAAACACGCTGGCCCTCTGGTTCGAACCATCCCCTCTTATTTCTGGAGGAACGACACTCGTTTGAGAAACTAGGATTATTTCTTGAAAAATTAAGCTGAATTCTTGAAGAAATAGACTCACTTCTTGAAGTGAACCTAGTTCCTAGTGGAGTGAGCTAGGTTCACTCCACGAGGGACTAGGCTCACTCCACCAGGGACTAGGCTCACTCCACCAGGGACTAGGCTCACTCCACCAGGGACTAGGCTCACTCCACCAGGGACTAGGCTCACTCCACCAGGGACTAGGCTCACTCCACCAGGGACTAGGCTCACTCCACCAGGGACTAGGCTCACTCCACCAGGGACTAGGCTCACTCCACCAGGGACTAGGCTCACTCCACCAGGGACTAGGCTCACTCCACCAGGGACTAGGCTCACTCCACCAGGGACTAGGCTCACTCCACCAGGGACTAGGCTCACTCCACCAGGGACTAGGCTCACTCCACCAGGGACTAGGCTCACTCCACCAGGGACTAGGCTCACTCCACCAGGGACTAGGCTCACTCCACCAGGGACTAGGCTCACTCCACCAGGGACTAGGCTCACTCCACCAGGGACTAGGCTCACTCCACCAGGGACTAGGCTCACTCCACCAGGGACTAGGCTCACTCCACCAGGGACTAGGCTCACTCCACCAGGGACTAGGCTCACTCCACCAGGGACTAGGCTCACTCCACCAGGGACTAGGCTCACTCCACCAGGGACTAGGCTCACTCCACCAGGGACTAGGCTCACTCCACCAGGGACTAGGCTCACTCCACCAGGGACTAGGCTCACTCCACCAGGGACTAGGCTCACTCCACCAGGGACTAGGCTCACTCCACCAGGGACTAGGCTCACTCCACCAGGGACTAGGCTCACTCCACCAGGGACTAGGCTCACTCCACCAGGGACTAGGCTCACTCCACCAGGGACTAGGCTCACTCCACCAGGGACTAGGCTCACTCCACCAGGGACTAGGCTCGCTACTACTATTTGACTCACCGTTCTCAGTGAAAGTGTTGGGGTCAGCTTTCTTATTGAGAATCATCTCCACACAGTCGCGGTTACCGTTCTCCACCACCAGGAAGAGTGCTGTAATACCTGTTGAAGGAGGTTCAAGGTGCGGTAATACCTGTTGAAGGAGGTTCAAGGTTCGGTAATACCTGAGGAAATGTTTCGCCAGCCAGTGGCTTCTTCAGTCAAATGCATAGAAGAACGGTGAAAGATGAGAGGGGAATCTGAGGTAATCAGTCCCTCAGCCCGTAGTCGACTCCAGACAGAGGGACTGATTACCTCATTCTCCTCCTCATCTTCCATCGTTCTTCTCTGTATTGGACTGAAGAAGCCACTGGCTGGCGAAACGTTTCCTGAATAAAGATTCCCAAATGTTGCACAAGTATCTCATTCTTCAAGTTACATCAAGTTTACAGCAAACGTAGTTAGTGTAGTGCTGTTCAAGTTACATCAAGTTTACAGCAAACGTAGTTAGTGTAGTGCTCTCACCTGACTGACTCTTGTGGTTGACGACTGAACCCGCGTCCAGCAACGCTCTCACTCCTTCAGTACTGTTGGTCTCAGCTGCCCACAGCAGTGCCGTGTATCCCTTTTTCTTGCCTACAAGGAGGATACATTTTTATTGTTTCACAGTGATGTGAAAACTGACTGACGACCACTGAGGTCCGGGGGTCGATCCCCGGTACGGGTGGAAACATTAGGACGTGTTTCCATAAGACATCTGCCGCCTCTCTTCACCCAGCAGTAAGTAGGTACCTGGGTGTTAGTCGAGTGTTGTGGGTCGCATCCTGGGGAAGTGTGGAGGATCTACGGCCCACAATGGAAATAAGCCAAGCAGTGGCTTTCATGGATAGTTACCACCCACAGGATGGGTATGGAGGGACTACCACTCACAGGACTGGGTATGGAGGGACTACCACTCACTGGACTGGGTATGGAGGGACTACCACTCACTGGACTGGGTATGGCGGGACTACCACTCACTGGACTGGGTATGGAGGGACTACCACTCACATGATGGGTATGGATGGACTACCACTCACGGGATGGTGACCAGATCTATCTGATTTCATTACCTTTGTAACTTGTTCAGCTATCAAACTTTGGGGTCCAGTCCCTGGACCCATTATGTACCTCTGTAATCTTTTTACTACCGCCCACAGGATGTGTATGGGGTGCATAATAAAGATATTAAACTAACTAAAGGGATGGGTATGGAGGGACTACCACCCACTGGACTGGGTATGGAGGGACTACCACCCACTGGACTGGGTATGGAGGGACTACCACCCACTGGACTGGGTATGGAGGGACTACCACCCACTGGACTGGGTATGGAGGGACTACCACTCAGGACTGGGTATGGAGGGACTACCACCCACAGGACTGGGTATGGAGGGACTACCACCCACAGGACTGGGTATGGAGGGACTACCACCCACTGGACTGGGTATGGAGGGACTACCACCCACTGGACTGGGTATGGAGGGACTACCACCCACTGGACTGGGTATGGAGGGACTACCACCCACTGGACTGGGTATGGAGGGACTACCACCCACTGGACTGGGTATGGAGGGACTACCACTCAGGACTGGGTATGGAGGGACTACCACCCACTGTACTGGGTATGGAGGGACTACCACCCACAGGACTGGGTATGGAGGGACTACCACCCACTGGACTGGGTATGGAGGGACTACCACCCACTGGACTGGGTATGGAGGGACTACCACTCAGGACTGGGTATGGAGGGACTACCACCCACAGGACTGGGTATGGAGGGACTACCACTCAGGACTGGGTATGGAGGGACTACCACCCACTGGACTGGGTATGGAGGGACTACCACCCACTGGACTGGGTATGGAGGGACTACCACCCACTGGACTGGGTATGGAGGGACTACCACCCACTGGACTGGGTATGGAGGGACTACCACTCAGGACTGGGTATGGAGGGACTACCACCCACTGTACTGGGTATGGAGGGACTACCACCCACAGGACTGGGTATGGAGGGACTACCACCCACTGGACTGGGTATGGAGGGACTACCACCCACTGGACTGGGTATGGAGGGACTACCACTCAGGACTGGGTATGGAGGACTACCACCCACAGGACTGGGTATGGAGGGACTACCACTCAGGACTGGGTATGGAGGGACTACCACCCACTGGACTGGGTATGGAGGGACTACCACCCACTGGACTGGGTATGGAGGGACTACCACCCACTGGACTGGGTATGGAGGGACTACCACCCACTGGACTGGGTATGGAGGGACTACCACCCACTGGACTGGGTATGGAGGGACTACCACCCACTGGACTGGGTATGGAGGGACTACCACTCACTGGACTGGGTATGGAGGGACTACCACCCACTGGACTGGGTATGGAGGGACTACCACCCACTGGACTGGGTATGGAGGGACTACCACTCACTGGACTGGGTATGGAGAGACTATCACCCACTGGACTGGGTATGGAGGGACTACCACCCACTGGACTGGGTATGGAGGGACTACCAACCACTGGACTGGGTATGGAGGGACTACCACCCACTGGACTGGGTATGGAGGGACTACCACCCACTGGACTGGGTATGGAGGGACTACCACTCACAGGACTGGGTATGGAGGGACTACCACCCACTGGACTGGGTATGGAGGGACTACCACCCACTGGACTGGGTATGGAGGGACTACCACCCACTGGACTGGGTATGGAGGGACTACCACTCACAGGACTGGGTATGGAGGGACTACCACCCACTGGACTGGGTATGGAGGGACTACCACCCACTGGACTGGGTATGGAGGGACTACCACTCACAGGACTGGGTATGGAGGGCATAAGAGGAACACATAAGAGGAACACATAAGAGGAAGACATAAGAGGAACACTTACCAGTGCTCTCAGAGTAGGTAATGAGATAGGCTGTGTCAGGCTGTCGGAGCAGTTTCTTGACCTTACGAGTGTTCTTTCTGGACGCCATGAACAACAGATCATTAGCTATTAAAGACAGAAATGTACCAATTAAAAATAATGACTGAAAACGACCTAAATTGTGCTTAAAAATTATGTTAGAAGTAACGAAAGCAAAGACACACATGTTGCAAATCACTGGCTTTGATTTTCTTGCTAATAAAAGTTTTTCAATGAACTTTTTTTTTCTGCTCAAGAGAGTATTATTTGTGAAATTATATTGTGATTTCAGTAATTTCAAAGAAAACTTGCTTGGAAGTTACTATTTTTTCACAGTGGCTGTTTTGCAAATTGTAGTTTCTGCGTGATTTAATGTGGCTCTGTTGATTTGATTTGTTAAATGGTATTTGTTGGTGATAATTTGTACTAAGCTCACCGTTGCAGAGATTTCTCTTCCTGGGAGCCAGAGTTGAGCGATCTTTCTCGCAGTCATCCTTATTCTCGTCTTCTTTCTTCTCTGGTGCTTTCTTCTTGGCTGCTGCGTCTGTACCCACACTCAGCACCACCACCACCACCACCACCATCACCATCACACGCATTGTTTGTACTGTAAGAGAATAAGGGGGAAAACTCAGCAGCACCATCAACACCACCACTAGCACCACCATCAACACCACCACTAGTACCACCATCAACACCACCACTAGCACCACCATCAACACCACTAGCACCACCATCAACACCACTAGCACCACCATCAACACCACTAGCACCACCATCAACACCACCACTAGCACCACCATCAACACCACCACTAGCACCACCATCAACACCACCACTAGCACCACCACCACTAGCACCACCATCAACACCACCAGCAGCAGCATCACCAGCCATACGCACATTGTTTAACACGGTGTAAGAGAGACAACCCTCGTAATACTCTTCATACACTATAACACAAAGTCTCCACACCTATACGAGGGGAATAAAAGATTCACAAGGAACATATAACCAGTTGTACTTATGTTAAAAGGCAATATTAATATACTAAATAACAGTATCTTTGCCTCTGGCTCCTGAAACGTATTATTCTCTAACTCAGCTGAATTTGCTAAGAAAATAGATCGTCATCACTAACAAAACAATTATTTCAAGGAATTCTGCGAAAAATTATTCCTTGTAGATATTCTGAGTATATATATTTCTCTTTTGATGTATATACATAGAGAGTAGCAGTGTATATACTTAAGAAATAAGAATATATCTATGTACACAATGAAAGGTTACCTTAATTACTGTTTTAGGTATTAAAGTGAAGAATTAGACACAAGTGCAAGAATCAGAGATATGTTGCACATGTCTTAAATTTTTATCTTGCCAGTATTGCATGTTATATACGTACAACTAGGTATTAAAAGTTGCTCACCCAATGGAGAGGAAATCAGCTTCAAGAGAACCGCTGTGTGGGACACTTGAGTCAGATGCACCAGACAGTTCCATGAAGGCCAAGCAAGTCATGTGCTAGCTGCACATACTGGAGCAGGGGAAAAAGAGGTCGATGGAAGAGAGTCTTCACGGAAAGCACTCTGGCCACCACGCCAGACGGGCAGCCATTACTCCATCGCCTTACCTATGTAGGGCAACAAGGTATCTGCCCAGTAGGGCCTAGTAGTGCAGCATCTTCGCCAGGTTCCAGAACAGGGACCACTAGCGAGGTCTTCCATGCCTCTGGGTATATATCATAGGATCAACTGGCACTGAAAACCGCCAAAACATCAATATACGACGGGGGAAGAATGATTATGGAATATTATCGTTTCTGAGAGTGAGGTTTGAGGAAATCTTGGAGAGGACCCACTCTAGTTCGCGAGGACAGACAAAAACTGTACTTACCTATCAGCTGAGTGGCACTGAGTTGTAAATTTCTGTCCGAGAAGGACTAACGAAGCTGATCCGAAGGGCAGTATCCCTACCCATTTGTTGGATACACACATCCACACAGACCTTGCAAAATGGGCACCGCTGTGTACACAAGTGACCTTCCGTGAGTTGGTGAGGGGCGTACCACCATTTCGGGGAAACAATTATCACCATCACTTCCTGAGTCATTTGCGGTGATGGAAGAGCAGTCCAGCTCAGCGTACGTGGGTGTTTTGGGCCAGATGGTTGCCTGACCTCCTCTTCCACCTCAAGACTTGTTTGGTTGAGCCTCACAGCTAGTACTGTAGACATGTCATGGATCAGAGGCGAAGACTATCCGTCAACCAGTGTAAGACTGAGGGGAGTCCCAGCCCACCTGGGCGGAGGACATCATGGCTTATTAACCAACCACGACTGACTAGTAGACAACCACAGTCTGATTGGAATCACAATAGAGAGTCGAGGTAGACACAGAAAATAACGAGGAAACGATTAAGCAAGATCCTGGAGTGGAAGCAATGACTGGAACAAGAGTGGAGGTCTTACCTGAGAATCACCTGTATTGCTGTGTCGGTATCGCATGAAAGTAAATAAACGTATATAATTGTTTATGCTAAAAACATGAAAAAACCTACAAGAAACCTAGAAAATGGATTATAGGACACTTAAAAAATGCAAATTATAGTTAGGATAAGCAAGTAAGTTTATTTAGGTACAGGTACACTAAATACAGTTACACAAATGATCATATATAGAATCATGTGTGTACATTACCTAGGATACCCCCCAAAAGTCAAAGTGACTTAGTTCCATTGGGGTTCTTGTAATTTAGCCCTTACTACCATCTACCACTTACTTTATAGATCGTCTCTGTTCACTGAAGGCAAACTCACTACACAGCTTCAAGACTAAGTATGAAGGGTTGCGAAAGGATAGGAGGCAGTGGATAGCTCACTAGTGATTGAAAGTTGAAGAGATGGGAGCTGAGCCTCGACCCCCGCAGGCACAAATCGGTAAGTACACTCGTAAAAGAGGTAACAGGTGAGTAATAATTAATGAGAATTAAGGGGCCAGGAGCTGCGAGACCCGTACAACCACATAGAGGTGAGTACAATCTTATTATAATCTCTTCTCACTGACCATCCATTTACCTCACTAACAATCCAGTTACTGACGCTTGAAGTTCCTAAACCTGTACTCCCTAGAACGCAGGCGGGAGAGATACATTATTATATACACGTGGAAAATTCTCGAGGGATTAGTACCAAACTTGCACACGAGAGTCACTCCCTACGAAAGCAAAAGACTCGGCAGGCGATGTAACATCCCCCCAATGAAAAGCAGGGGTGCCACTAGCACGTTGAGGGACAACACAATAAGTGTCAGGGGCCCAAGATTGTTCAACTGCCTCCCAGCATACATCAGGGATTACCAACAAACCCCTGGCTGTCTTCAAGCAGGCACTGGACAGGCACCTAAAGTCGGTACCTGACCAGCCAGGCTGTGGTTCGTATGTTGGACTGCGTGCGGCCAGCAGTAACAGCCTGGTTGATCAGGCTCTGGTCCAACATGAGGCCTGGTCACAGACCGGGCCGCAGGGGCGTTGACCCCTGGAATTCTCTCCAGGTAAACTCCAGTTACTCACCTCACAGACCGTCCACTAACCCTCCAACCAACTGACTCACTGCTAGTGTCTGGTATACACACCTAGTATAATCCTCCTCCCTCCCATTTCATACACAGCAGTATACACAGTGATGGGAGGAGCCCCACTCATACGCACATGAGTACAACCAATAGGAACACATGATCGTTACCAGATTGCAGAAAATTTGACGAATTAATTTTTAGCAAATGCAGCTTAGCGTTCCAGTTGACCCCGTCCGTGATAGCTAAACAAAATCCATGAAAAAAAAAAACATATACGCACCAGGGATACTGCGAAGCCTCGCAGATACATTTCTCCATTACAAAAATCACTGAAAAAGAATCATACGGTAATCGAAAGGCACGTAGAATGCATAGATTTAGGGAGGTGCGCAAAAGAGAGAGACGGCTTTTTGAGAATTTTTTAGTAAGTTTAGGTACAGGTACACATCAATATAGTTACACAAATTATCATACATAGTAACATATGTGTAAATTACCCACCAGGATACCCAACACCCCCCACCCCCACCCCCCAAAAAAAAAATCAGACTGACTTATTTCCACTGGGGTCTCTGATTATTTCCATTGAGGTCCTTGACTATTTTCATCTGGATCCTTCATTATTTCCTCTGGGTCCTTGTTTATTTTCATTGGAGTCCTTGACTGTTTCCATTGGGGTCTCTGATTATTTCCATTGAGGTCCTTGACTATTTTCATCTGGATCCTTCATTATTTCCTCTGGGTCCTTGTTTATTTTCATTGGAGTCCTTGACTGTTTCCATTGGGGTCTCTGATTATTTTCATTGGGGTCCTTGACTATTTCCATTGGGGTCTTTGACTATTTCCATTGGGGTCCTTAACTATTTCCATTGGGGTCCTTGACTATTTCTATTGGGGTCCTTGACTATTTCCATTGGGGTCCTTGACTATTTCCATTGGGGTCCTTGACTGTTTCCATTGGGGTCCTTGACTATTTCCATTGGGGTCCTTGACTATTTCCATTGGGGTCCTTGACTATTTTCATTGGGGGCTCTGATTATTTCCGTTCGGGTCCTTGACAATTTCCATTGGGATCCTTAACTATTTCCATTGGGGTCCTTGACTATTTCCATTGGGGTCCTTGACTATTTCCATTGGGGTCCTTGACTATTTCCATTGGGGTCCTTGACTATTTCCATTGGAGTCCTTGACTATTTCCATTGGGGTCCTTGACTATTTCCATTGGGGTCCTTGACTATTTCCACTGGGGTCCTTGACTATTTCCATTGGGGTCCTTGACTATTTCCATTGGGGTCCTTGACTATTTCCATTGGGGTCTCTGATTATTTCCATTGGGGGCGCTTAATTATTTCCATTGGGGTCCCCTGATTATTTCCATTGGAATCCTTGTTTATTTCCATTGGGGTCCTTGAGAATTCTTAGAGCATGGAAGATGCTGTATTCTCGTGATTGTATTTTCGTGATTGTATTTTCAAGACGTTTCGTCTTTAGGATTACCTAGAATAGTGTGTGTGTGTGTGTATGTTAGTGATGGTAGGCTGGTATGTGTGTGTATGGTAGTGATGGTAGGCTGGTGTGTGTGTATGTTAGTGATGGTAGGCTGGTATGTGTGTATGGTAGTGATGGTAGGCTGGTATGTGTGTGTATGTTAGTGATGGTAGGCTGGTGTGTGTGTATGGTAGTGATGGTAGGCTGGTGTGTGTGTATGTTAGTGATGGTAGGCTGATGTGTGTGTATGTTAGTGATGGTAGGCTGGTGTGTGTGTATGGTAGTGATGGTAGGCTGGTGTGTGTGTATGTTAGTGATGGTAGGCTGGTGTGTGTGTATGGTAGTGATGGTAGGCTGGTGTGTGTGTATGGTAGTGATGGTAGGCTGGTGTGTGTGTATGGTAGTGATGGTAGGCTGGTGTGTGTGTATGGTAGTGATGGTAGGCTGGTGTGTGTGTATGGTAGTGATGGTAGGCTGGTGTGTATGTATGTTAGTGATCGTAGGCTGGTTGTGTGTATGGTAGTGATGGTAGGCTGGTGTGTTGTATGGTAGTGATGGTAGGCTGATGTGTGTGTATGGTAGTGATGGTAGGCTGTGTGTTGTATGTTAGTGATGGTAGGCTGGTGTGTGTGTATGGTAGTGATGGTAGGCTGATGTGTGTGTATGGTAGTGATGGTAGGCTGGTGTGTATGTATGTTAGTGATGGTAGGCTGGTGTGTGTGTATGGTAGTGATGGTAGGCTGGTGTGTGTGTATGGTAGTGATGGTAGGCTGGTGTGTGTGTATGGTAGTGATGGTAGGCTGGTGTACTCACCTAGTTGTACTCACCTAGTTGTGGTTGCAGGGGTCGAGTCAAAGTTCCTGGCCCCGCCTCTTCAACTGGCCGCTACTGGGTCACTCTCCCTGCGCCATGAGCTTTATCATACCTCTGCTTAAAGCTATGTATAGAGCCTGCCTCCACTACATCGCTTCCTAAACTATTCCACTTCCCGACAACTCTGTGACTGAAGAAATACTTCCTAACATCTCTGTGATTCATCTGAGTTTTCAACTTCCATCTGTGTCCCCTTGTTGTTGTGTCCCATCTCTGGAACATTCTGTCTCTGTCCACTTTGTCAATTCCTCTCAGTATCTTATATGTTGTTATCATGTCCCCCCTATCTCTCCTGTCCTCCAGTGTCGTCAGGTCGATTTCCCTTAACCTCCCCTCGTAGGACATACCCCTTAGCTCCGGGACTAGTCTTGTTACAAACCTTTGCACTTTCTCGAGCTTCTTCACATGCTTGGCTAGGTGTGGGTTCCAAACTGGTGCTGCATACTCCAGTATGGGCCTAACGTACACAGTGTACAGGGTCCTGAACGATTCTTTATTAAGATGTCGGAATGCTGTTCTTAGGTTTGCTAGGCGCCCATATGCTGCAGCAGTTATTTGGTTGATGTGCGCCTCAGGAGATGTTCCTGGTGTTATACTCACCCCAAGATTTTTTTCCTTGATTGAGGTTTGCAGTCTCTGGCCCCCTAGGCTGTACTCCGTCTGCGATCTTCTTTGCCCTTCCCCAATCTTCATGACTTTGCACTTGGTGGGGTTGAACTCCAGGAGCCAGTTGCTGGACCGGGCTTGCAGCCTGTCCAGATCCCTTTGTAGTTCTGCCTGGTCCTCGTCCGATTGAATTCGGAGTCTATTCCTTCCGTCATGTCGTTCACAAATACCAGAAACAGCACTGGTCCCAGGACTGACCCCTGTGGAACCCCGCTCGTCACCGGCGCCCACTCTGACACCTCGCCACGTACCATGACTCGCTGCTGTCTTCCTGACAGGTATTCCCTGATCCATTGTAGTGCCTTCCCTGTTACCCCTGCCTGGTCCTCCAGCTTCTGCACTAATCTCTTGTGTGGAACTGTGTCAAACGCCTTCTTACAATCCAAGAATATGCAATCTACCCACCCCTCTCTCTCTTGCCTTATTGCTGTCACCCTGTCGTAGAACTCCAGTATGTTTGTGACACAGGATTTCCCGTCCCTGAAACCGTGTTGGCCGTCATTGATAAGCTCATTCCTTTCTAGGTGCTCAACCACTCTTCTCCTGACTATCTTCTCCATGACCTTGCATACAATACATGTCAGTGACACTGGTCTGTAGTTTAGTGCTACGTTCCTGTCTCCTTTTTTAAAAATTGGAACTACATTTGTGTGTGTATGTTAGTGATGGTAGGCTGGTGTGTGTGTATGTTAGTGATGGTAGGCTAGTGTGTATGTATGTTAGTGATGGTAGGCTGATGTGTGTGTATGTTAGTGATGGTAGGCTAGTGTGTATGTATGTTAGTGATGGTAGGCTGATGTGTGTGTATGTTAGTGATGGTAGGCTGGTGTGTGTGTGTATGGTAGTGATGGTAGGCTGGTGTGTGTGTGTATGGTAGTGATGGTAGGTTGAGTGACATAATACTGCCCTTATTGACAGTATTGATGAGTGTACTGGGGTGGTGTACAACACTGGTGAGGTACTGGCCTCCAGCTGCCAAGTGAGAGGGACTGATCACCTCAGCACTACTTCTGATTCGCTTGTTTTTTGACTGATGAACGCTGTTGTACAGGTGAAACTTTTCATCAATAAAGATACTCAAATGTTGCACATGTGTCTTACCTGTTAACCTGTTCCATGGAGAGTTGAGTTGCAGCTCTGTATCGCTCTGTGTATGTGTGTGTGTACTCACCTAGTTGTGGTTACAGGGGTCGAGTCACAGCTCCTGGCCCCGCCTCTTCACTGGTCGCTACTAGGGCACTCTTCCTGCTCCATGAGCTTTATCATACCTCTTCTTAAAGCTATGTATGGATCCTGCTTCCACTACATCACTTCCCAGACTACTCCACTTCTTGACAACTCTGTCACTGAAGAAATACTTCCTAACATCCCTGTGATTCATCTGAGTCTTCAACTTCCAACTGTGACCCCTTGTTGCTGTGTCCCATCTCTGGAACATCCTGTTTCTATCCCCCTTGTCAATTTCTCTCAGTATTTTATATGTCGTTATCATATCCCCCCTATCTTTCCTGTCTTTCAGTGTGGTCAGGTGTGTGTGTGTGTGTGTGTGAAAGCACTACAACGGATCAAAGCATACCTGACAAGAAGGCGAGTGATGGTCTGTGAAGAGGTGCCGAAATGGGTGCATATGATGAGTGGGGTTCCACAGGGATCAGTACTAGGACCGGCGCGGTTTCTTGTATATGTGAATGACATGACAGAAGGGAGAGTCACAGTGTGTGTGTGTGTGTGTATGTGTATGTGTTTTACAGTGTTTTTGCCTCTCAGGATATCCTGTGTACAGAGTTCAGCCAATTCTCCATCGCAGTGTTTTTGCGACCATGTTTCACCCTGAGTGAGGCAACACTTCCTGGCGCACATACAAACGCTTGCTGGAGATCAACAGTGCAACACTAACCCAGCGAATCATCCCAGCCAAAGCGAATCAACCCAGCCCAAGGCCGTGTCGAGCTGAAACAAGGCTTGTCACTATGTGCCAGCCTGTTTCACAGACACATTAAGTTTCTACTGTAGGTTGAGCATTCATCCCTTGCTTGTTGAATGTAAGAAAACGCTAATGTAGGCCTATGCTCTGTAGGCCCTGCTCACTTCCAGGATTGCGACCCATAAGATCTTAAAAACAGAGACTCCATGAGAATAGAAACAAGTACATCCTTTATATATATATATATATGATATATATATTATATATATATGCAGATCACTGAAAAGGTGATATCAAAATATGCAAGAATTATATGAAAACTGTAGAATTAAGCGCTTTCGTGACATGACATAGTAGTCACGAAAGCGTGTGAATTTTCTAGTTTTCATAGGTATTCTTGTAATGCATATTATATATATATATATATATATATATATATATATATATATATATATATATATATATATTCTTCTTCTTTCAACAAATCGGCCGCTTCCCACCAAGGCGGGGTGGCCCAAAGAGAAAAGCAAAAGTTTCTCTTTTAACTTTAGTAATGTATACAGGAGAAGGGGTTACTAGCCCCTTGCTCCCGGCATTTTAGTCGACTCTTACGACACGCATGGCTTACGGAGGAAGAATTCTGTTCCACTTCCCCATGGAGAAATATATATATATATATATATATATATATATATATATATATATATATATATATATAAATAAATATATATATATATTGAAATACACTTATCTCTGTGTACATACACTGAAATACGCATCACTGTGTGTATATAAACACTGCTTCTAGTCTTGCCTTCAAGTGCTTCTAATATAGTACGAAGGTCGTATTAGCTCTGGTGTTTGTACTTCATTGATTCTCTCTATATTTGTCCTCTCATTTAATTCGATTTTTGCTGGTCGTATCGTCCGTGGTGAGAGAATTTGTCGCTCGGTTAAATGGAATGTCAATATTGTGACAGTAGGAGAGCAGGTGGGGGGTGTTGGCTGTGAGAGAAATTACTCAGTGTGGAGAAGACAAGAGAGAGAGTAGGGAAGTAAGGAGAAGGTTAGGAACAGAATAGGGAAGTAAGGAGAAGGATAGGTAGAAAAAGAATAGGGTAGAAAAGAGGAAGATTGACAAAATTAAAAAAAAATTCAAGTTCTGGAAATTGAAATCCAAAAATACTGAAAATTCAGAAATTTTAGATAAAAGAACGAAATAAAGAAGAAAATCCCTGACCACACCTTTATGTAAGTTTTTAAAAAGCAAACTAAACGTTACAAAGTAAAAAAAAAAAGAGTAACGCTGGAAGGAAGACAGAGGTGGGGAAGGAAACGTGTGTAGTGATGAAGAGGTTTCAGTGTGGTCACAAAGGCACAATACCGTGACTGAAACAATACACAAATAACCCACACAAGTCGGACCGAAACGTCGTGGTAAGAGTCTCTCTCCTGTGTACGGGTTGTGTATTGTGTTCACAGAAGATATATTTTTAACCCCAGAGAGACAGGTGAATTAGACGATACTGAAATTGTTACCACATGTTGATAAGGTGGAAAAAAAATCTATAGGATCAGATGTGATAGCATCTGGAGTCTCAGAAGAACAATTACGTTATCCAATTTGGCAATTTTTTACGACTTCACTATAGGAACGTAAATTAGCCAGTACATGAAAGATGGCACATATTGTGCCTATATTTATAACAAAAAATGTAACAGGGAGGACCCTGTAAACTAGAGGTGGATTTCCCTAAGTGCTGTACAATTATTAGAGAAATAGATGGGAAGATTGTGTTTACCTGGACTTTAAAGATTTTATTAGAGATTCTCATGCAAGACTCAATAAGAAAGTAAGTAAATAGGTTCATTTAGGCACAGGTACACATAAGTACAGTTACACAAATTATCATACATAGTAACATGCGTGTAAATTATCTAGGTTAACCTAAAAATGTCAGAGAAAGTGACTTATTTCCACTGGGGTCCCTGTAATGTCTTATTATTTAACCTTGAAAGCTAAAACTAATCAGTAATTCAACTAATTTGAAAACTACAAAATATAGGAGAGATTGACGACAAATTCCATGGGCAAAAAAAAAATTTCTGTGAGAGGAAAATACGAAGAGTTATAAGAGGAAAAACGTCTACACGGGAGGACGTAACAAGTGGGATGCCACAAGGATCTGTACTTGCCTCCGTTAGGTTTCTTATTTATATAAATATGTTTACGGATGATGCAAAACTCTTATGTCAAATTAAAAATGAAAATGACTGTAAATCTTTACAAGAGAATCTGGATAAACTGAGCACACACAGTGATAGATGGATAATGAAATTTAATGTAGATAAATGCCATGTAATGGACACGGGAGAAAGGGAAATCAGGCCGCATGAATGTAGACTGTGACAAAACATTGACAGGCCAGCAGTAACAACCTGGTTGATCAGGTCCTGATCCACCGCGAGGCCTGGTCATGGACCGGGCCGCGGGGGCGTTGACCCCCTAAAGAGAGGAAGATCTAGGAGTCATTATTAACAAAAAAAATCTCACCGGAAGATCGCATAAGTTAAATTGTGAGAAACATATATGTTGCATTGTGAAACTATAAAATATCTTTCAAATATATGGCAGCGCCGTATGATCCTTGTGGGTTTAGCACTTAATTTTGATTATAATAATTTTAAATATATGGTTGGTGAAATGTTTAAGAAAGTTCTTGAGGATATATATATTAGGGCAAAATTGGAATACCCAGGTGTGGTGTGGGGCGCCCACATCTGAAAAAACACGTAGATAAGTTAGAAAATGTTCAAAGAAGAGGTACAGAAATGGCTGTTAGAGTTGAACCACATGCACCATAATGGAAGGTTGACAACGTTAAAGTTGCCCAAGTAGGCTGATGGCAGTATAAAGGGGAGACATGATAACAACGTATAAAGTCTTGAGAGGTCTGGAAAGAGTTGATAAAGATTTCTTAGTACCATCAACAGAGATAACAAGAAGTTACGGTTGTATATTGAGGGAGAAAAAGTGGAGTGGAAAAGATAGTAGAATATTTTTTTTCTTCTCAGACAGAGTGATTGATGAGAGAGAGAGACGGAGGGATGCAGAGCGTCAGATGTAAAGAGAGAGATACAATACCAGCCTCACCCTCGGCTTCCTCCCCTGAGGTTTAGTAATTCCCACAATAACACGAGAGTGGGGAGAGGGAGGGGAACAGGGGGAGGTGTCTAATCATTCCTCCTTCTCTTCCCCCAACAATCCCCAACACATACAACAATCCCCTCTCCCAACAACTCTCCCAGCATCTCCATAACCTTCCAACAAACTCCACCACTAACACTACCACCACTAACACTACCACCACTAACACTACCACCACTAACACTACCACCACTAACACTACCACCACTAACACTACCACCATTAACACTATCACTACCACCACCACTACCACCATCACCACCACCACTACCACCACCACCACTACCACCACCACCACTACCACCACCATCACTACCACCACCACTACCACCACCACCACCACTACCACCACCACCACTACCACCATTCATGACCTTTAAGTGCAATTTGTCGAGTATTTTCCTTGTTGTGTTGAGTACATGCGAGGTGTTAAGTATGAGAGTGCCACTGCTCCACGTTGTTACCCAGGTCACACTACAAGGTGTTAAGTATGAGAGTGCCACTGCTCCACCTTGTTACCCAGGTCACACTACAAGGTGTTAAGTATGAGAGTGCCACTGCTCCACCTTGTTGCCCAGGTCACACTACAAGGTGTTAAGTATGAGAGTGCCACTGCTCCACCTTGTTACCCAGGTCACACTACAAGGTGTTAAGTATGAGAGTGCCACTGCTCCACCTTGTTACCCAGGTCACACTACAAGGTGTTAAGTATGAGAGTGCCACTGCTCCACCTTGTTACCCAGGTCACACTACAAGGTGTTAAGTATGAGAGTGCCACTGCTCCACCTTGTTACCCAGGTCACACTACAAGGTGTTAAGTATGAGAGTGCCACTGCTCCACCTTGTTACCCAGGTCACACTACAAGGTGTTAAGTATGAGAGTGCCACTGCTCCACCTTGTTACCCAGGTCACACTACAAGGTGTTAAGTATGAGAGTGCCACTGCTCCACCTTGTTACCCAGGTCACACTACAAGGTGTTAAGTATGAGAGTGCCACTGCTCCACCTTGTTACCCAGGTCACACTACAAGGTGTTAAGTATGAGAGTGCCACTGCTCCACCTTGTTACCCAGGTCACACTACAAGGTGTTAAGTATGAGAGTGCCACTGCTCCACCTTGTTACCCAGGTCACACTACAAGGTGTTAAGTACGAGAGTGCCACTGCTCCACCTTGTTACCCAGGTCACACTACAAGGTGTTAAGTACGAGAGTGCCACTGCTCCACCTTGTTACCCAGGTCACACTACAAGGTGTTAAGTACGAGAGTGCCACTGCTCCACCTTGTTACCCAGGTCACACTACAAGGTGTTAAGTATGAAAGTGCCACTGCTCCACCTTATTACCCAGGTCACACTATAAGGTGTTAAGTATGAAAGTGCCACTGCTCCACCTTGTTACCCAGGTCACACTACAAGGTGTTAAGTATGAAAGTGCCACTGCTCCACCTTGTTACCCAGGTCACACTACATGTAAGCAACTCATTTTTAAATATACACTCCACATTATAATCATAACTAAGCGCTAAACTCGCAAGAATTATACAGGAAATATTAGCTCCGACAGCGCCACCAGATTCGCCACTTGAAATTTCACCTAAATGTTCAAAACTAAAATTTCACTGATTTTTTAAGGGGGGAGAGTGGGGGATTTCATTACATTATCATTATTATTATAATCATAACTGAGCGCTAAACGCGCAAGGGTCACGCTACAATATTTTTTTTTTACCCTAATTTTCCATATTCCATCATTTTTTTCTAATTTTCCTTAATAAAACGAAAGATACTTGAAGACGCTTTGATCTATGCATAAATTTTGGGAGCTGTAAATTTTCCACCGTCTAGGCCAGTTTTTTTTTTTTTTTAATACCTCGGCACAATATATAATTTCTATATCCTAGAGTATGCTGCTGTCCAGCGCTTTATCTCCATTAAATGATCCAAATTTAGTTCTTTATCTCATAAGTCGACGAGGTCTCAGCAGGTACCCTGGCAGATAAAACCTGTTGTATTTAAAATAAAGAGTTTTTGATCGTTTTTATGTTGTTGATTGTAAACTGCAACACAATTGTGATGTAGTGGTTCAGGAAATTGAGAAGTTGAAGCATGAGACACATGTCTAACATTTGGGAATCTTTACTGAGGGAACGTTTCGCCAGCCAGTGACTTCTTCAGTCCAGTACAGAGAAGAACGGTGGAAGATGAGGAGTATGAGGTAATCAGTCCCTCGGCCTGGAGTCGATGTGTTCAGTCCGGCGGTCTTGAAAAAAAGTACTTTTCTCAAGATTAATGGACTGAACATATCTACATCAGGTTGAGGGACTGATCACCTCAAACTCCTCCTCATCTTTCACCATTTTCTCTGTACTGGACTGAAGAAGTCACTGGCTGGCGACACGTTCCCTCAATGAAGATTCTCAAATGTTGCATAACTGTATAATTCTCCAAAAATATTGCCTCGATCTGTGTCTAAACGAAAGTCTTACCGCTGTTGTTAAGAAACTTGAAGAAACGTGACGTCTAGAAGGTGTGAGGCCGGTGGCTGTTGTTACTACAGACGTACAAGCTACTCCTTAACACCTGAACTACTTCTCAACATTTGAACTTCCCCTCCCTTACTACTGACACAAGATCCTTAAAAGGGCAAAGGACTGTCCGTCTCTCCTTATACATAATCCTCTCTCGCTCCTGTCACAGGACTGTCCCTCACTCTTTACACACGATCCTTCCTTACTCTTGACAGAGGACTGTCCCTCACATCATACACAGGATCCTTCCTTATTCCGTGCAAAGAACTGCCCTTCTCCCCTTACAAGGGATCCTCCCAACACTCCTGACACAGGACTCTGCCCGAGGCGTCCCTACAAGAGACTGACCCACTGAAGGCAGGCGACACTGTTTACTTGCCATAACTCCACCCTCAACCATGACACCATCTGTTTTACGACTTCCGCCTTCACTGCAGACATCCTTGCACTTCTTCGCTAAGAAAACAGTCACAGCTGCTGCCGCCACACGCCTCCTGTACACCAGCCATCACGCCTCATAGACTCAGGAGGTGACAGAGGTGTGTTTATTCTGTGTAACGCAGGCACGCAATTCGCTCGTTAAGTAATAGGATGGCACGTTAAACCCCACCCACACAGGGTGTAGATCAACGTGGGGGCGAGACCCTTACACTGTGTGCCACCCTCTCACTATTCTTTCTTCCTGTTCTTCTTCTTCTCGTTCTCCTTTCCGAGAAATAAAGCACTGTGTTTGACTTTACTGAGTTATCCTTGGCAATTTACATTGAGGTCTAAAAAAATTTACTTGTGTAAGGAATCCGAATAAAAGACACATGTTTACCTAATTATCTATTGTCCCTTAAGTTGATTTTGGCACAGGTACACATAAGTACAATTACCATACATAGTAACATATATGCGAAACAACGACAATGAAAGTTGAGTGATAGCTCTAGGTCATTCGTGTTGCAATCAACACGTCAGAAGCTTCCATGATTGCAGAAATGAATATGAAGTCCAGGTAGATTCGTTCAGGGGAACATTTCTACTCAGTCCCCTGAACGAATTTGCTTTGACTTCCTACTCATTTCTGCAACATTGGAAGCTCCTGATGATGTGTTAGGTGCAACAGGAAAGGCCTAGAGCTATCATTCAACTCCCACTGTGGTTGCTTTGTATCTTGTATCGCTTGTTCGCGATTAATGGTAACATATATGTATACATTACCCACCAGGAAAACCACCCCAAAAAAACATTCAATTATTTCCTTTTCTTATTCTCCTTTCATTCACCCCTCTCATCCTTCTCCCTAATCTTCTTCACCTCTCCCCTTCATTTTCTCCATCTTCTAACCATTTATGTTTTCACAGCTGAACTAAGGACAAAAAATAACAGCCACCCACTTACGATTTTTTTCTCTCCCTAAATTCCGCTTCAATTCGTGTTGTGTGAAGTTGGCGTGCCTCGGCTCCCTCACACAACACTAAAAACCCTCACATATTCCCAGAACTCCGCCTCATATATCCAAGCAACTACGGCACATTTCGCTCGTTCGTGACGGCAAGACATTACCCAATCAACATTGACCTTGAACAGAGAGAACAACAAAAACACCAGTGCGGTATACTTGCGTTAAAGGGGACCTTAACGAGGGTAATAAAGCGTAATAAGGGAGACTAGTTAGCGCATACTTGGGGTGATAAGTGTCCTACCCACTTGTTGATGCGGCAAGTGGAGCTATTTTTTATTAATTAAGCTTTAATGGGTTAAAGCTCTATTGTCTTCGTGGAGCAGCACCAGCTTAGCTCAAGGACGCGCCAGACAGTAACACAAGCTGGCGAAACGAAGCTTAATTTTTTTTTTAGAGACAGACACCTAAAGTCAGTACTTGATCAGCCGTGCTGTGGTTCGTACGTTGGTTTACGTGCAGCCAACCGTAACAGCCTGGTTGATCAGGTCCTGATCTACTACGAGACTTGGACTTGGACCGGGCCGCGGGGGCGTTGACCCCCGGAACCTTCTCCAGGTATACAACATTACGCTATGCGTAGACCTTTATCAAGTCAACATTTTAGCATCGATGAATATAATATTAATGGAACCTATTTACTACACGTAAAACTTATTTACTACACGTCGAACCTATTTACTACACGTCGAACCTATTTACTACACGTCGAACCTATTTACTACACGTCGAACCTATTTACTACACGTAGAACTATTTACATGCAGAACCTATATACTACACGTAGAACCTATTTAATACATGTAGAACCTATTTACTACACGTGGAACCTATTTACTACACGTGGAACCTATTTACTACACGTAGAACCTATTTACTACACGTAGAACCTATTTACTACACGTAGAACCTATTTACTACACGTAGAACCTATTTACTACACGTAGAACCTATTTACTACACGTAGAACCTATTTACTACACGTAGAACCTATTTACTACACGTAGAACCATCTTAGGAACCTCTTTGTGTTTACATATTCAGATGAGTTTTATCACTTATTTGTATACTTGGAGGGCCGTGTGTACTTGGAGGGCCGTGTGTACTTGGAGGGCCGTGTGTACTTGGAGGGCCGTGTGTACTTGGAGGGCCGTGTATACTTGGAGGGCCGTGTATACTTGGAGGGCCGTGTGTACTTGGAGGGCCGTGTGTACTTGGAGGGGTGTGTATACTTGGAGGGCCGTGTGTACTTGGAGGGCCGTGTGTACTTGGAGGGCCGTGTGTACTTGGAGGGCGTGTGTACTTGGAGGGGTGTGTATACTTGGAGGGCCGTGTGTACTTGGAGGGCCGTGTGTACTTGGAGGGCCGTGTATACTTGGAGGGCCGTGTGTACTTGGAGGGCCGTGTGTACTTGGAGGGCCGTGTGTACTTGGAGGGCCGTGTATACTTGGAGGGCCGTGTGTACTTGGAGGGGTGTGTGTACTTGGAGGGTGTGTTACTTGGAGGGTGTGTATACTTGGAGGCCGTGTGTACTTGGAGGGCCGTGTTACTTGGAGGGCCGTGTGTACTTGGAGGGCCGTGTGTACTTGGAGGGCCGTGTATACTTGGAGGGCCGTGTGTACTTGGAGGGCCGTGTGTACTTGGAGGGCCGTGTATACTTGGAGGGCCGTGTGTACTTGGAGGGCCGTGTATACTTGGAGGGCCGTGTGTACTTGGAGGGCCGTGTATACTTGGAGGGGTGTGTATACTTGGAGGGCCGTGTGTACTTGGAGGGCCGTGTGTACTTGGAGGGCCGTGTACCTTGGAGGGCCGTGTGTACTTGGAGGGCCGTGTTACTTGGAGGGCCGTGTTACTTGGAGGGCCGTGTTACTTGGAGGGTGTGTATACTTGGAGGGCCGTGTGTACTTGGAGGGCCGTGTGACTTGGAGGGCCGTGTACTTGGAGGGCCGTGTATACTTGGAGGGCCGTGTGTACTTGGAGGGCGTGTGTACTTGGAGGGCCGTGTATACTTGGAGGGCCGTGTATACTTGGAGGGCCGTGATACTTGGAGGGCCGTGTATACTTGGAGGGCCGTGTGTACTTGGAGGGTGTGTTACTTGGAGGGCCGTGTGTACTTGGAGGGCCGTGTTACTTGGAGGGCCGTGTGTACTTGGAGGGCCGTGTATACTTGGAGGGCCGTGTATACTTGGAGGGCCGTGTGTACTTGGAGGGCCGTGTATACTTGGAGGGCCGTGTATACTTGGAGGGCCGTGTATACTTGGAGGGCCGTGTATACTTGGAGGGCCGTGTATACTTGGAGGGCCGTGTATACTTGGAGGGCCGTGTATACTTGGAGGGCCGTGTATACTTGGAGGGCCGTGTATACTTGGAGGGCCGTGTATACTTGGAGGGCCGTGTATACTTGGAGGGCCGTGTATACTTGGAGGGCCGTGTATACTTGGAGGGCCGTGTGTACTTGGAGGGCCGTGTACTTGAGGGCCGTGTATACTTGGAGGGCCGTGTGTACTTGGAGGGCCGTGTGTACTTGGAGGGTGTGTATACTTGGAGGGCCGTGTGTACTTGGAGGGCCGTGTGTACTTGGAGGGTGTGTATACTTGGAGGGCCGTGTGTACTTGGAGGGCGTGTTACTTGGAGGGCGTGTATACTTGGAGGGCCGTGTACTTGGAGGGTGTGTATACTTGGAGGGCCGTGTACTTGAGGGCGTGTGTACTTGGAGGGCCGTGTTACTTGGAGGGCCGTGTGTACTTGGAGGGCCGTGTATACTTGGAGGGCCGTGTTACTTGGAGGGCCGTGTTACTTGGAGGGCCGTGTATACTTGAGGTGCGTATTGAGGGCCGTGTATACTTGGAGGGCCGTGTGTACTTGGAGGGCCGTGTACTTGGAGGGCCGTGTTACTTGGAGGGCCGTGTATACTTGGAGGGCCGTGTATACTTGGAGGGCCGTGTATACTTGGAGGGCCGTGTATACTTGGAGGGCGTGTATACTTGGAGGGCCGTGTTACTTGGAGGGCCGTGTTACTTGGAGGGCCGTGTACTTGGAGGGCCGTGTATACTTGGAGGGCCGTGTATACTTGGAGGGGTGGACTTGAGGGCCGTGTGTACTTGGAGGGCCGTGTACTTGGAGGGCCGTGTCACTTGGAGGGCCGTGTACTGAGGGCGTGTACTTGGGGGTGATACTGAGGCCGTGAGTTACTTGGAGGGCCGTGTATACTTGGAGGGCCGTGTACTTGAGGCCGTGTACTTGGAGGGCCGTGTATACTTGGAGGGCCGTGTATACTTGGAGGGCCGTGTGTACTTGAGGGCGTGTATACTTGGAGGGCCGTGTATGGAGGGGTGTGTACTTGGAGGGCCGTGATACTTGGAGGGCTGTGAATGAGGGCCGTGTATACTTGAGGGCCGTGTAACTTGAGGCCGTGTACTTGGAGGGCCGTGTATACTTGGAGGGCCGTGTAACTTGGAGGGCCGTGTAACTGAGGCTGTATGAGCCGGAGAGGGCCGTGTAACTGGAGGTGTGTAACTTGAGGAATTGGATGCTTAATACTTGATGTGTACTGACCTGTCTATTAATGTATATACTAAGAGCCGTACAAGGAGGTGTATATGTAATACTAGTGCAACCGTATGTCACTCTTATGATTAAAGATATCACAGTAGTGTATAAGTATGTGCACACCTGATGTCTTAGTAGTGTTCACAGTGTGTGTGTGTGTGTGTGTGTGTGTGTGTGGTGTATGCTGAACACCTGTTAATAGTGAAATTCCAACACTTTGGATCTCACATTATCAAGAATGTCAAAAATAGAAGATCAACAGGAAGGCATATAAGGATGAGACTACACCTCGGGTGTATATATATATATATATATATATATATATATATATATATATATATATATATATATATATATTAACACGGCCGTTTCCCACCAAGGCAGGGTGGCCCGAAAAAGAAAAACTTCCATCATCATTCACTCTATCACTGTCTTGCAGAGGCGTGCTTACACTACAGTTATCAAACTGCAACATTAACACCCCTCCTTCAGAGTGCCGGCACTGTACTTCCCATCTCCAGGACTCATGTCCGGCCTGCCGGTTTCCCTGAATCCCTTCATAAATGTTACCTTGTTTACACTCCAACAGCACGTCAAGTCCTAAAAACCATTTGTCTTGATTCGCTTTTATCTAACACGCTCACACACGCTTGCTGGAAGTCCAAGCCCCTCGCAAACAAAACCTTTACCCCCCTCCTTCCTACCTTTCCCAGGCCGACCCCCACCCCGCCTTCCCTCCACTACAGATTTATACACATACAAATAGAATACTGCGACTGTCACACTGTCATGAGGCACTGTGATACATGGTGACACTGTCATGAGGCACTGTGATACATGGTGACACTGTCATGAGGCACTGTGATACATGGTGACACTGTCATGAGGCACTGTGATACATGGTGACACTGTCATGAGGCACTGTGATACATGGTGACACTGTCATGAGGCACTGTGATACATGGTGACACTGTCATGAGGCACTGTGATAGATAGTGACACTGCTTAACCTATCTATTACACGAGGGTCATTAAATACTGTACACCACCAGTCAAGAATACTTAAATAACTAAAACCGGTATTAAAGTATAATGCCAGTGTATATACACTGAGTAGCATACACCTGAGGTTGGTTGATTAATGGGGTTTGGAATCTATCGACTACACGAGGGTCATGAAGAGTGCTCATAACATTTTCACCATCAGACAAGAATACTTTAATTTATACCTAAAATAGGAATTAGAGTAAACTCTCAGCATATATACACTGAGAAAAATACCCCTCTCAGTGTATATATCCTATGTTGTACCTGAGGAAGAATAGATCCTCAGTATCATGTTTCCTGACAGACAAAACTTTATCGTTGCCTGTGTATATAATTTTGTTTATAACGAAGGAATTTTTAAATAAAACAATGCAAACGTTTTTAATATATATTAAAGACTTAAATTTACGGAAATATGGCATGGTGGACAGCAATGTTGAACTGAGAATAAATCATAGGGGGGAAAAATGATTGCAATCCAAGATTAGCTTTTTTTCATTTGTTAGACACCGAGTGAATATGATAATGATAGACAATGCCGACAAGTTGATAAGTAAGACACATGTGCAATAGTTAGGAATCTATTCTGAAGCATTACGGAGTTAAGATACCTAAATCTTATACATGTGTCTTATCACTAGACGCCGAGGGCAGACTAAGCTAAAATACAGTGGCACATGCGGGGAAAACTCCACCATGACCAGGCAATATTTACAACAAGAACCATGGAGGACACACTTTATGTGGGGCGCTAAAGCCTTGTGATCCAGTCAATAGAAAAAAGTGACTGGTGGAGGCACAATCATACACCAGTTTTTTCAGTAATTTCATGAGACAGTATTGACCTACTCTCTCCACTCTATTGCGATGAAGGTTTCTGAAACCATACTTCAGATACCACATTATTGTAAAACAGATAGAAACCAGACAACTATAATCAATTCGTGAAGTAGTGTAATCTTTTTGGCTCTCATACTGAATTCTTAGTTGACAAAAACGTTATAATGAAATGTAGAAGAAGTTGCAAAGTGATAAAGAATGAGAACATTTGAGAGAAGAGCATATCTTCCTGTTGAGTTTTTATAGAGCTACTGACAGCTTGCACCGTATACGAGTGCAGTAAGTCAATAGGTTCTTGGAAACTGCCACTTTAAGTCATGTGACATGGCCTTACGCATTACGCTTCTGCCTTGCCTCAGAGAATTTTTCCTCCTGCTATCTGTTGCTAGCCTTGCAACATTGCATTGCTCCTGACGACGCACGGAGAGAGAAACATCTTGAGCTAAGGATTTTCATCCCCTTGTGGCTTCTTCTGCAAACAATAACGAATATGGTGGCCTCGCTGAGTGCTTTCGTTTATTGTACATTTGTATGATTATCCTATACTTTATGAATTTTTATTTTACAATAATTTGTATTCATTTTATTTTTTCTTATCAACGTTATAACGAAACGACGTTATTCAAGGACCTGTTGTACTATATGATTAATATCATTGTTGTTATTGTTGGTTTTAAGGGTTATGACAACTCGTGCCGTATTAGCCCTATATAACCCAGTTTGTTATTGTTGGTTTTAATGGCTATGGCAACTCGTGCAGTATGAGCCCTGTATAACCCAGTGTTGTTATTGTTGGCTTTAAGGGCTGTGGCAGCTTGCACCGTATAGGGCCCTACACTTCCTATTACTCAGATGCCATAAGCACTGACATCAGTTTCCTGAGAAGTAATTAAGATCTAACACCTACCTACTCAGAATACTGCTATTAGAAATCCGAAATGTGATAGTATGTTGATAACAAAGATAACTTTACACATGATGGCAGTGGTAACACTAAAATGAGGATGATTTGGTAAAAAAAAATATGAGGATGATTTGGTAAAAAAAATATGTACTCATTTTAAATTATATACATAGAGAATTTATATACAATAGAGGAAGTTTACTGTATATACACATTGAAGTTTAGGATAACGAATTTAACATCTATAATACAAATATATACACAATAGGAGTGCAAATGAATTTAGAAAGTGAGCTACTAGCTTTCACCCATTGAGCTATAGGCATACTAGATTCCAGGCAAACTTAGGTCTATAGCATTTGGCTTTAATGGATTGATCTCTCAATATCGCATATACTAAAGTTGATAAGTTACTTAAGAGCATTTTAGTGAAAAAAAAGAGACACACAAGTTGAAGAAGCTCTTACCGGGACGACGTTTCACTCTGTGTAGAGCTTTATCGAGGCTTGATGAAGCTCTACACACAGAGAAACGTTGCCCAGATCTAAGCTTGTGCTGCAACTTGTCTCTATCTTCATACAGTGACATTTTACCCAAGAAGATTTTGGTTTGTAACACACGAAGACTGTGTCAGCGTAAACATAACATGTTAATCAAGACATGTTAAAATGTTGAGAATTTTCCATTGATGTTTCATTTTAATGTTAATTTAGGTCATATTAATTTAATCTGTATTGAAGACACTTTCCGTCGTGTAGTTGATAGGGTTTAAACCTGATAAACCAGCCTTCATAACAACTCAGTGTAATAGTGAGAGCATTTAAGTCACAAGTAACAGGGTCACGGGTTCGATTCCCTGGTACGGTAATAAATACAGGCTGGTGTGTGTGTGTGTTATTGAGAAATCCACCCATACGGCGCTTCAAGACTAGACTATTTCCCAGAAATATACACAAAAGCTTGCACTGGACGCCGTGTGAGAGAGGGGGGGTAGGAAAGATGGTAGATTTAAACGTCCTCGTTTAACCTGTTGCTTCGTAGCCATGCCTGAAGAACGTCCTCGTTTAACCTGTTGCTTCGTAGCCATGCCTGAAGAACGTCCTCGTTTAACCTGTTGCTTCGTAGCCATGCCTGAAGAACGTCCTCGTTTAACCTGTTGCTTCGTAGCCATGCCTGAAGAACGTCCTCGTTTAACCTGTTGCTTCGTAGCCATGCCTGAAGAACGTCCTCGTTTAACCTGTTGCTCCCCACTCATGTTTAACGAGGTGGGCAGCCTTCTCGGCTATCATGATGATGGCAGCCATGGGATTGCCCGACACAACCACGGGCATGACAGAAGCGTCCACTACCCTCAAGCCAGACACTCCACGTACCCTGGTTTGCAAAAAGGGGGAAAAAATAGATGAGTGGAATTGAGTAGTGTGTTCCTCCCGATTAGAGAACTGAGGATCGAGTGTGTACACCATCCCTCGTGCTGAAGGATCCACACAAGTTGAACGATGTAGTGTGTTATCAGGGTAACAATGAAGGTGATTAAAACAGTGATTTGTGTTAATTAAGGTGATTAAAACAGTGATTTGTGTTAATTAAGAGACTGTTGATGTGTAGAGCTTTATTAAGTCGTGATAAAGCTCTACACAGGGTGAAACATAGTTTTAATAAAGCTCTACTTGAGGATCACAGACTTTAGGTTGTGATCCAACACTCACTGAGAGGCTCACAGACTAGGTTGTGATCCAACACTCACTGAGAGGATCACAGACTTTAGGTTGTGATCCAACACTCACTGAGAGGATCACAGACTTTAGGTTGTGATCCAACACTCACTGAGAGGATCACAGACTTTAGGTTGTGATCCAACACTCACTGAGAGGATCACAGACTTAACTGAGATTATGATCCAACACACTGAGAGGATCACAGACTTAACTGAGGTTATGATCCAACACACTGAGAGGATCACAGACTTAACTGAGGTTATTATCCAACACTGAGAGGATCACAGACTTACTTGTGGTTATAATCCAACCCACTGAGAGGATCACAGACTTTAGGGTGTGATCCAACACTCACTGAGAGAATCACAGACTAGGTTGTGATCCAACACTCATTGAGAGGATCACAGACTTAACTGAGGTTATGATCCAACCCACTGAGAGGATCACAGACTTACCTGAGGTTATAGTCCAATACACTGAGAGGATCACAGACTTTAGGGTGTGATCCAACACTCACTGAGAGGATCACAGACTTACCTGAGGGTATGATCCAACACACTGAGAGGATCAGCGTCTGATCCCATCTTGCAGGTGCCGGCAAAGTGATAGAAGGTGGAAGCCATGTGTAAAACAAAGCAATGCCAATAAGCGTCACTGCCAAACTCCTTCCCGGAACACTCCTCCAGCGGCTGCAACATTTGTTGCAAATGTTACTAATGTTGCACTTGTTGCACTGAATCATATATATATATATACATTCCTGGACTTGGTGATGGTCTAGGAAGGACCGAAATATCTGAAGTTTCTTCTTTGAATTATGGGTTGTCCTGTGAATTACTTCTAAGAATTGTGTGAATATAAATCCACCCACGATTTATATATAATTAAAAAATATGTATACAATGAAAGAGAGTGCCTACCTGTGTATATAACTCAGCTCTCAGAGTGACAGCCATGGGCGGCGTGTTACCAACATCAACAGCCAGCTTGATCCCTGGTATAACAGACTAGATCAACAATACATTTATATGGAAGGAATTTTTTTGGGGGAAAAATGACTGACCAGTCAAGAAAAAATATTGAATTTTATTTGAGGTTGTCCAGTGCGAACAACAACAGTCTGGTTAACCTTACCGTTAACGAGTGTTTCAACGTCGTCAGGGTGGCTGAGGTAGTTAGGATCAATGACCATGGGGTGGAGAGGGTTGCCAGATGATAGAGTGATTGAGCCACGGCTCTTGGGCCGCATCAAGTAAGGCATGATGGTCATGCCTGGTCGACCCAGCAGCGGTCCGTAGTGTTGTAGGTAGGTCTGTCACCACCACCGTAACATTATTATTATTATTATTGTATTATTATTATTATTGTTTTTTTTATAATATCGTATTATTATGTATACTATTATATTATTCATTAAATCGTTAGAAAGACTTCCCTGGGGCAAAGTGTTTCCACACACACACACACAAAACAAAAACAGCATGCACACACCTCTGTTGTTGTGTCCCATCTCTGGAACATTCTGTCTCTGTCCACTTTGTCAATTCCTCTCAGTATCTTATATGTTGTTATCATGTCTCCCCTATCTCTCCTGTCCTCCAGTGTCGTCAGGTCGATTTCCCTTAACCTCCCCTCCTACGAGGGAAGGCACTGCAATGGATTATGGAATACCTGTCGGGAAGACAGCAGCGAGTCATGGTACGTGACGAGGTGTCAGAGTGAGCGCCTGTGACGAGAGGGGTTCCACAGGGGTCAGTCCTAGGACCGTTGCTGTTTCTGGTACGTATATGTGAATGACATGACGGAAGAAATAGACTCAGAAGTGTCCCTGTTTGCAGATGATGTCAAGTGTATGAGAAGAATTCAATCGGACGAGGACCAGGCAAAACTACAAAGTAATCTGGACAGGCTGCAAGCCTGGTCCAGAAACTGGCTCCTGGAGTTCAACCCCACCAATGCAAAGTCATGAAAACTGGGGAAGGGCAAAGAAGACCGCAGACGGAGTACAGTCTAGGAGGCCAGAGACTATAAACCTCACTCAAGAAAAAGGATCTTGGGGTGAGTATAACACCGGACACATCTCCTGAGGCGCACATCAACCAAATAACTGCTGCAGCATATGGGCGACTAGCAAACCTAAGAATATCATTCCGACATCTCAGTAAGGAATCGTTCAGGACCCTGTACACCGTATATGTCAGGCCTATATTGGAGTATGCAGCACCAGTTTGGAACCCACACCTAGCCAAGCATGTAAGGAAATTAGAGAAAGTTCAAAGGTTTACAACAAGACTAGTCCCGGAGCTAAGGGGTATGTCCTACGAGGAGAGGTTAAGGGAAATCGACCTGACGACACTGGAGGACAAGAGATGGAGGGGGGGGCATGATAACGACATATAAAATACTGAAAGGAATTGACAAGGTGGACAGAGACAGAATGTTCCAGAGATGGGACACAGCAACAAGGGGTCACAGTTGGAAGTTAAAGACTCCGATGAATCACAGAGATGTTAGGAAGTATTTCTTCAGTCACAGAGTAGTCGGGAAGTGAAATAGTCTTGGAAGTGATGTAGTTGAGGCAGGATCCATACATAGCTTTAAGACGAGGTATGATAAAGCTCATGGAGCAGGAAGAGTGACCCCTGCAACCACAACTAGGTGAGTACAACTAGGTGAGTACGCACACATACACACACAAGGAAGTGGAACAATATGGAGAGTGATGTAGTGGATGCAGGATCTATACATAGCTTTAAGAAGAGGTACGATAATGCATTTGGAGCAGGGAGAGAGTGGACCTAGCAGCAACCAGCGAAGCGATGGGGCCAGGAGCTGTGACTAGTCCCCTGAAACCACAAATAGGTAAGTACACTCACCCTGGTGTCCAGACCCAGGGCAGAGGCTGCCAGCAGACCTTCTTGCGCTAGACCAGACGAGACCATGAAGAGCTGCACGTCAGGCCAGTTCGGGTCTTCGTAGCCGTGCACCCGTGCCCAGCCGTGCCCGAAGTCACTCAGGGGTGTGGCGTACGTTCCTGTCCGTGGGGTGAAGATCAAGTGAGGAGGTAGTAAGCGTCGGAAAGTATACGTTTTACAAAAAGGTTTTAGACGTGTCACAGAACGTCATGCGTTTTAAAAAATGGTTTGGAATACGTCAGATAGTTTTACGTTTTAAAAATAGTTTTTTTTTACGTCTCACCTTGTTAATGAAGACTGAACATGGCTGTTAGAGACCGATCTGAACATGGCTGTTAGAGACTGATCTGAACATGGCAGATAGAGACTGATCTGAACATGGCTGCTAGAGACTGATCTGAACATGGCTGCTAGAGACTGATCTGAACATGGCTGTTAAAGACTGATCTGAATATGGCTACTAGAAACTGACCTGAGCGGTGGTGGACATAATTACTGAGCATGGCCGGGTTGATGGCACCTAGGACATTATTCTCAGAGAGACGCGGCAGGTTCCAGGTGAGTCCGTACAGACACATGTGGTCCTGTAGGTTCTGACCTACACCTGGCAGGTCAGCTATCACCTTCACCTGACCCCAACGGAGAGAAGATCAAGAAATGCGAGGTCAGGCCAAGTTAGGTAACGTTAGGTGAGGTTAGGTTAGGTCACGTCAAGTTAGGTGATGTTATGTGAGGTGAGGTTAGGCGAAAGGACCACTGGCGACCTACATTTTTGGGGACCCTCCGGGATTAGGGGCCCTTGAGGCATAAGAGGCACCTAAGTTTCCCCATCTTCTGATAACATGTTTATTTTTCCACTATAATCTACTTTGTCCATGGAAAAATGACCATGTTATTAGAAGATAGGGGAACTTAGGTGCCTCTGAAGCCTCATTAATCTGACAAATCCGTCCCTGGTAAGGTTAGGTAGGTGCTATGGGATGGGTTAGGATATGTGAGAATATCTCTAACATAAAATATGTTTATATTAATCTATTTATGACCTAAATTGAGAAATATTGCAGTCTAGCAATTGGAAATATTTCAGAATTAAATGACTAATGAGAAATTTGCGTTATATAATGAATTAGAACACTGATGTTTGGTTCACCATAGAGAGGAATGTGGATAAATGGTCCAGAAAACCGACAAGTTGATAAATTAGACACATGTGCAACACTTTGGTATCTTTATTGAGGAAACGTTTCGCCTCACAGTGGCTTCATCAGTCCATACAAAGAAGAATGGTGATCAGAAGGAGTTTGAGGTAATTAGTCCCTCAGCCTGGAGTCGATGTAATCAAACTCCTGATCTTCACCATTCTTCTTTGTATGGACTGATGAAGCCACTGTGTGGCGAAACGTTTCCTCAATAAAGATACCCAAGTCATGCACATGTGTCTAATTTATCAGCATAGAGAGAGGAACACGGGTGAACACGCGAGAGGAACATAACAGTGAACACATGGAGAACATAACAGCGGTGAACACTGGATGGGGGGGGACCTACCCCGTGTTCCTGTAGGTGGAGCCGATGTCCGATTCCTGACAGCATCAGCAGCTTGGGCGAGGACAGCGCTCCTGCTGACAGCAGCACTTCCCGTAGTGCTGACACCTTCTTCACCTGCGGTAGATGAGATATAACTGTAAACACACACACACACACACAGGAAGGATCCATACATAGCTTTAAGCAGAGATAAAACTCATGGAGGAGGGAGAGAGTGTACTTAGTAGCGATCAGTGAAGAGGCAGGTCCAGGAGCTGTGAATCGACCCCTGCAACCATAATTAGGTGGTTACACACACCCAGTATGAATGGAGATGGACAAGCAATAGTAACATAGAATTAGAAGGGCAGACAAGATGACAGAGAAGTTGCTAAAGATATGACAGGCAGACACAGACATAGCTCTGCTGGAAGACACAGACATAGCTCTGCTGGAAGACACAGACATAGCTCTGCTGGAAGACACAGACATAGCTCTGCTGGAAGACACAGACATAGCTCTGCTGGAAGACACAGACGTAGCTCTGCTGGAAGTCACAGACATAGCTCTGCTGGAAGACACAGACATAGCTCTGCTGGAAGACACATACATAGCTCTGCTGGAAGACACATACATAGCTCTGCTGGAAGACACAGACATAGCTCTGCTGGAAGACACAGACATAGCTCTGCTGGAAGACACAGACATAGCTCTGCTGGAAGACACAGACATAGCTCTGCTGGAAGACACAGACATAGCTCTGCTGGAAGACACAGACATAGCTCTGCTGGAAGACACAGACATAGCTCTGCTGGAAGACACAGACATAGCTCTGCTGGAAGACACAGACATAGCTCTGCTGGAAGACACAGACATAGCTCTGCTGGAAGACACAGACATAGCTCTGCTGGAAGACACAGACGTAGCTCTGCTGGAAGACACAGACGTAGCTCTGCTGGAAGCCACAGACATAGCTCTGCTGGAAGACACAGACATAGCTCTGCTGGAAGACACAGACATAGCTCTGCTGGAAGACACAGACGTAGCTCTGCTGGAAGACACAGACGTAGCTCTGTTGGAAGCCACAGACATAGCTCTGCTGGAAGACACAGACATAGCTCTGCTGGAAGACACAGACATAGCTCTGCTGGAAGACACAGACATAGCTCTGCTGGAAGACACAGACTAGCTCTGCTGGAAGACACAGACATAGCTCTGCTGGAAGACACAACATAGCTCTGCTGGAAGCACACATAGCTCTGCTGGAAGACAAGACACTCTGCTGGAAGACACAGACATAGCTCTGCTGGAAGACACAGACATAGCTCTGCTGGAAGACACAGACATAGCTCTGCTGGAAGACACAGACATAGCTCTGCTGGAAGACACAGACATAGCTCTGCTGGAAGACACAGACATAGCTCTGCTGGAAGACACAGACATAGCTCTGCTGGAAGACACAGACTAGCTCTGCTGGAAGACACAGACTAGCTCTGCTGGAAGACACAGACATAGCTCTGCTGGAAGACACAGACGTAGCTCTGCTGGAAGACACAGACTAGCTCTGCTGGAAGCCACAGACATAGCTCTGCTGGAAGACACAGACATAGCTCTGCTGGAAGACACAGACATAGCTCTGCTGGAAGACACAGACGTAGCTCTGCTGGAAGACACAGACTAGCTCTGCTGGAAGACACAGACATAGCTCTGCTGGAAGACACAGACATAGCTCTGCTGGAAGACACAGACATAGCTCTGCTGGAAGACACAGACATAGCTCTGCTGGAAGACACAGACATAGCTCTGCTGGAAGACACAGACATAGCTCTGCTGGAAGACACAGACATAGCTCTGCTGGAAGACACAGACATAGCTCTGCTGGAAGACACAGACATAGCTCTGCTGGAAGACACAGACATAGCTCTGCTGGAAGACACAGACATAGCTCTGCTGGAAGACACAGACATAGCTCTGCTGGAAGACACAGACATAGCTCTGCTGGAAGACACAGACATAGCTCTGCTGGAAGACACAGACATAGCTCTGCTGGAAGACACAGACATAGCTCTGCTGGAAGACACATACATAGCTCTGCTGGAAGACACAGACAAGCTCTGCTGGAAGACACAGACATAGCTCTGCTGGAAGATCACAGACATAGCTGCTGGAAAGCACAGATAGCTCTCTGGAAGACACAGACATAGCTCTGCTGGAAGACACAGACATAGCTCTGCTGGAAGACACAGACATAGCCGCTGGAAGACACATACATAGCTCTGCTGAAGACACAGACATAGCTCTGCTGGAAGACACATACATCCTGCTGGAAGACACAGAATAGCCTCTGTGGAAGACACAGACATAGCTCTGCTGGAAGACACAGACATAGCTCTGCTGGAAGACACAGACAAAGCTCTGCTGGAAGCCACAGACATAGCACTTCTAGCCAGGAAAGATAGTTAACACAGAGTACAAAGGAGTGTTATGAGACAAAGAACAAGAAGAAACAGACGTGGAAATAAAACAGAAAAAGGGGGATGACAGAGAGAACCGGTAACGAAGCTGACGAACCAGGAAGAACTACGCTATAAAGAGAGAGACCCGAGTTTTATGACAGATGAAACAAAAGACAGGGAAATGATTTTAGACTCTGTCATCATTATTATGATGATGACGATCATCATCATTATTATGATGATGATCATCAGTATAACACAGTTGATATATATACAGTAACGAATTGATATTTCACTGTGAACTGATCACCTATACAGTGGTAACAGAGATTATACCTACAGTTATCAAGTGATATTTCACATGTAATACATGATATATATAATAAAAAGTATATATATAAGAACAAGGATATATATCACAGTAACAAATATATATATCACATAAACAAGTGATATATATCACAGTAAACAAGTGATATATATCACAGTAAACAAGTGATATATATCACAGTAAACAAGTGATATATATCACAGTAAACAAGTGATATATATCACAGTAAACAAGTGATATATATCAAAGTAAACAAGTGATATATATCACAGTAAACAAGTGATATATATCACAGTAAACAAGTGATATATATCACAGTAAACAAGTGATATATATCACAGTAAACAAGTGATATATATCACAGTAAACAAGTTACATATATCACAGTAAACAAGTGATATATATCACAGTAAACAAGTGATATATATCACAGTAAACAAGTGATATATATCACAGTAAACAAGTTATATATATCACAGTAAACAAGTGATATATATCACAGTAAACAAGTGATATATATCACAGTAAACAAGTGATATATATCACAGTAAACAAGTTATATATATCACAGTAAACAAGTGATATATATCACAGTAAACAAGTTATATATATCACAGTAAACAAGTTATATATATCACAGTAAACAAGTTATATATATCACAGTAAACAAGTGATATATATCACAGTAAACAAGTGATATATATCACAGTAAACAAGTTATATATATCACAGTAAACAAGTGATATATATCACAGTAAACAAGTGATATATATCACAGTAAACAAGTGATATATATCACAGTAAACAAGTGATATATATCACAGTAAACAAGTGACATATATCACAGTAAACAAGTATATATATCACAGTAAACAAGTGATATATATCACAGTAAACAAGTGATATATATCACAGTAAACAAGTGACATATATCACAGTAAACAAGTATATAATATCACAGTAAACAAGTGATATATATCACAGTAAACAAGTGATATATATCACAGTAAACAAGTGATATATATCACAGTAAACAAGTGATATATATCACAGTAAACAAGTTATATATATCACAGTAAACAAGTTATATATATCACAGTAAACAAGTGATATATATCACAGTAAACAAGTGATATATATCACAGTAAACAAGTGATATATATCACAGTAAACAAGTGATATATATCACAGTAAACAAGTGATATATATCACAGTAAACAAGTGATATATATCACAGTAAACAAGTGATATCACAATATGCAGAATAACCACTGTGAAAAAATAGAAGAAGTCCAAGCCCTTCCTTGATAATGTGAGAAATCACGAAAGTGTTTAGAATTCTACTATATTTTCACAGTGATCATTCTGCATATTGTGATATGACCTGTTTACTGTGATCTTATTGCATGTATATATAGAGGTTCAGCAGGTCAGGAGGAGCAAGAAGTAGTAGTAAATGACTGATGAAATAAAAGTGCAAAAAAACAAGGAGACAAGAGAACACAAGAAACAGAGCTCTGATGATGTGAGACTTAATTGAAGAAAAGCCGAGAGGAAGGAAGGAAGGTGAAGAACAAAGTGGAGACCTGACAGAGGTAAAGGGAACAGTGAAACAAGAGAAATCTGCCTTTTTTGTAAAGGCCAGGAGCACCTGTGGAGGTCAGGACAAGGTCACTGCAAATTCTGTTTACGAATCCAGAAACAAGAAATATAATCACGAGAAGATAATTGCATCTGAGGGGCAAGTGAAGCTGGTTCTTACGACTCCTGGAAGCTGTAAGAACAACCTCATAACAACGAAAGAGGAATTTTAAGGAAGAACATCAAAGCCTCTTTATTCATTCCAACTTTTTTAGGTGCACTTCTTTCTTTTAAATCCATCTTTCGTTCTAAGTGGAAATGAAAACTTTGACTCGGTCTGTATTAAAGAAGATCGGGCAGAGGAGAGACAATCCATCACCAAACAACAGGAGGCCAAGGGAGGAGAACGAATTAGAATAACAGGAGAAAGAGTAACATAATGAAAACTGAGAAGGCAAAAAGAAATATAGCTAAACTTATAGTACTAGGAGATTTTAACCATAAGCTTATTATTATTTAATTATTATTATTATTATTATATGAACATGTTGGTGGCTATACAACGCTTGTAAATTAGGAAGTAATAAGACTTGATCCAGGAAAGAGAACGATAGCTCCATTTCTTCGGATCAGCCACTGGCCGGCACGACTACATCTACCCGTGTAGAGGGCCACGTACCTTCAAAACAGTGGCACCTGTTACTACGTGCAGGTTTTTCCTGTTGGTAACGGGAGCCAGGTAGGCGCGGGCAGTGTGCCAGCGTTCTCCGTTCTTGATGGTGTACTCTGTTCTCGAGAACCCTGGAAGAACACCAGAACAGTGAGAGGGGGAGAGAGAGAGAGACAAGAGGCAGAGATAACAGAGAAAACAGACAGAGGGAGACAACAGACAGAGAGTGACAGACTCCAAAATATACACTGTGCCCTTCTTTTTAACGATATTTACATAAGAACAAAATAACACAAGACAGAAGGAGCACTGCACTGGCCCATGCTAGGCAGGTCCAAGTCACCTATTGGCTTAAGCCACTTGGTGACATTTACAACTTGAGTATGCATTATGTTCCAGTGGTCTACAGCACAGCATCAAGGTGAATCAAAGAGGCCACACAAATGGCATATAGTATCAAGGACTGTCATAGATCCCAGTAAATGAAGCAATCCCAGCAATGACTGTGTTGTCATTACAAACTAACGAACGATAGTTTTTCTTGCAACTTCAGTAGGTAGTGTTCCAGTGTTATTAGAGAAGCACACTTACCTATCTGTTCGGGTCCGCTGGGGTCGATGACGGGGAAGCCCAGGTGTTGACCAGCCTTCAGGAAGACACTTGTCACACCATGGTTACCTGGATCAGGTGTGACAGGTAGGGGACCCTCCCGTCCATGATAGATCTCTGAAACATGGAGCAGATACCTGGTTCACCTAGCACTGTATAGATAGGTTAATCCACTGTTTTGGCAGGTGTCCTAAGCTGGACTAGAAAACGTGAGAGTGAGTTACAGTGACTAGCAAGGTATGGGGTAGGGTGAAAGAGGAAATAATAATAATAATAATAAATCTTCATCTTTACAAGTACATGATTCAACTTATATAGACCATAGCTGACATTAATGATATAATATATAGGAAGGAAAAGGGCGAGATGTTGCCTAGTACACTCGCTACCTCACGCAACCACTCACTAAACCCACACTAACTTACTACACATACGAAGGATGGACAAGTCTCCTTACATCTACTGCCCCATGTTACAAGACTGCTATTACAGTAATCCCATGACCTAACTTATTATTCTTGTAAACATACTAGATAAAATGAATATGACATAGTGGAAATTTATTATGGGAAAGCAGTAGGTGCTAGTGATCATATGGTAATAATCTGAGTACCCTCTACCTGTTGGAACATCAGCTACCCAGCTGGAACACCACAATACACAATCACAATACACAATCAATCACAATACACAATCACAAAACACATCCACACTCCAAGAAATCGAAAAAAGTATCACGTATTTTTCAGGAGCTGTGACTCGACCTCTGCAACCACGATTAGGTGAGCACACGTAACATCAGGATAAAGCTGACTTACCCGTGTCACCTCTTGGAGCTCCCTTGAAGCTCTCAGCCTTCTTGAAGAAAGGCAGGACCGACTGGTAGTCCCAGCCAGGTAGTCCCATCGAGGCCCAGTAGTCGTAGTCTCTCCTGTTGCCCCTGACGTACAGCATCCCGTTGATGGTTGACGACCCTCCCAGTACTCTACCCTGAGGTACTGGACTACTCTGTGCATATTATTATTATTATTATTCTACCATTACTACTACTTCTACTACTATTAATACTACTACTACTGCAACTACTACTACTACTACAACTACTACTATTACTACTACTAATAATAATCATAATAATTCTCATCTAGATCATTTTTTAATCTCTTGTAGGCTTCTGCGCAGTACTTTTTTATCACATTGAGGTAGAGTGACCCGGAATAAAAGAAAAAAAATACATTCACCGTCATTCCTTCAGTGACTGTCTTGCCAGAAGCATTGTGATGACAGTGTTGAGATGACCCTCTGACCTGTCTGTGTATGATCCCCACTCTGCCTTGTATGTGTATACTGACCTGTGTGTGGATCAACTGTTGTGTGGATCAACTGTTGTGTGGATCAACTGTTGTGTGGATCAACTGTTGCGTGGATCAACTGTTGCGTGGATCACTGTTGCCTGGATCAACTTCTGTTAACGGACTGTGTACTTCAAACCAATAACGTCATAGCACTTGCAAGAAACAGCGCGTGAAGAAACGTGTGAAGCCAAACAAACAACGACATCTCGCTCTGTTTGGAGCTTCATCACGACCCGTTAGAGCTTCTTACAAAAAAAAGTTGCTCCAAGCTCTACACAGAGCGGAAGTCACGCCACGACAAATGCTGCAGCTTCAACCTGTCTATAAGTCTTCAGTATTGCACCCAAAAACACAGCCTTGGGGGACCCCGCTGGGTACACTTGCCCATCTTCACTCTCCCAAATCACTATGATTCTCCGCTTTCCGGCCATCATGAATTCGCTTAACCACCTGTTGTTACCTTTACGTTAGTGTTGCAGTTTTGCTAGCGCACTCAGTTCACACTGATGTCCGGGGGTCGATCCCCGGTGCGGCTGGAAACATTAGGACGTGTTTTCATGAGACACCTGCTGTCCATATTCACGTAGTTATTCGACTGGTGTGGGTCGCATCCTGGGACATAATTGACCTAATTTGCTTGTTATGCTCTGCATAACAAGGGGCTTTCTATATAATAGTATGTCATTGGTGTCAGCTATGGTCTGTATAAGTTGGACCATGTACTTGTAGAAATAAAGATATTATTATTATTATTATTATTATTATTATTATTATTATTATTATTATTATTATTATTATTATTATTGTGTGAGCAAGGGGTTGTAAGGTTCCTTATTTTTCTGAGTTTTATAATATTTCTATTATTTTTAAAATGTATATGAAATATTCAATAATAATATTTATTTTATAGACTTTTACTGGGATTTTTTAAACATATGGTAATTATTTATAAATATTGAAAAATGATCGAAAACGTTTTTTTGTTTGATTGTTTGTTTGCATATTTGGGCGCTGTCAATCGACTGCCTCCCTTCCTCTCTCCAAGTTACGTCCGGCTGACGTAGGGAGGGTCTCGTTTGCGATGTTAGACGTAGGGCTCCGTGTTGGTAACTTAAAGAGTTAGGACCAAGTTGTCTCGACCAGTGAGTGTCAGGCAGGATGGCTCTCTGGAGGGTAGGGGGGCGTGGTTCTTGATCCAGGGTGGGCTTCCTGTCGTATTCCATCACGCAGGATGACTTTCCTGTCCATCGCACATGATGGTTTACCTGTCACTATCACGCTGGTTTGATGTCTGGGACGAGTGTACTCACCTAATTCTGGTTGCAGGGGTCGAGACTCAGCTCCTGGCCCCGAGGTGTGTGTGTGTGTGTGTGTGATAGTGGTTTTGGAGGTGGTAGCGGTTGTGGGTCTGGCTTTGGTAGTAGTGGTGGTTCTGGAGGTGGTTGCGGAGGCGGCGGTTGCAGTCGTGGTTACGGTCTGCCATCACCGCAAACGCCAGCGTAGCGACTTTCGTTGCATTCCCCCCTTCCCCGGAAGCTGCGGCGACAGTGTTCACACCTGCCGATGACTCTCATATGTCGGGCCTCCTGGCCAGTCATCCTCGAGGCCGCAACACCTCCTTGCTGCCCATCACTTCTGATTACAGTGAAAGTCACCACTGGCGCCCCCACGTATTGCATAACCTGATTGCTACCTCAGCTGGCAAGATAACTCAGCAGGCCTCCGGGCTGAGACAAATCGAAGCTAAGGACATACATTTACCTGGAGAGTTACAGCAGTTTCCGCTTGTTGGATTGCAGCTCCTGGGTCCCTTCCCTCACGTAGATTTCGTGCCTCGTTTGGGGAAATTTGCTGTGGTAGAGATGTGTGTGTGTGTGTATGTGTGTGTGTGTGTGTGTGTGTATGTTTGTGTGTGTGTGTGTGTGTGTGTGTTCGGCACGGCTCTGATAACGGCGCGAGTTTTGAGGCGAAACAACGTCGTAAATTTCCCTTAGCTAACAAGGTGCAAAGGGTGCCACTTACTAAAAGTGCCAAGGGTGTCATTAAAGGTGCCAAGGATGTCGCTAAAGGTGGCAAGGGTGTCATTAAAGGTGCCAAGGGTGTCACTGAAGGTGCCAAGGGTATCACTGAAGGTGCCAAGGGTGTTACTGAAGGTGCCAAGGGTATCACTAAAGGTGCCAAGGTGTCACTGAAGGTGAAAAGGGTGTCGCTAAAGGTGCCAAGGGTGTCACTGAAGGTGCCAAGGGTGTCACTGAAGGTGCCAAGGGTGTCACTAAAGGTGCCAAGGGTGTCACTGAAGGTGAAAAGGGTGTCGCTAAAGGTGCCAAGGGTGTCACTGAAGGTGCCAAGGGTGTCACTGAAGGTGCCAAGGGTGTCACTGAAGGTGCCAAGGGTGTCACTAAAGGTGCCAAGGGTGTCACTGAAGGTGCCAAGGGTGTCACTGAAGGTGCCAAGGGTGTCACTAAAGGTGCCCAAGGGTGTCACTAAAGGTGCCAAGGGTGTCACTAAAGGTGCCCAAGGGTGTCACTAAAGGTGCCAAGGGTGCTACTTACCCTGTTAGTATAGCTCCTCAGAGCATAGCGCTGAGGGTGAAGGCGGAAGTTCCAGTTACTCTCGCTGGGGAAGTAGAAGACTCTGCTGAGTCCTGGCACTAGACTCTCCGGGGGCGGCGCCCCCCCGGCCTCCAGCAGCAGCACCCTCCACGACGCTACCTCCGACAACCTGGAGGCCAGCACGCAACCTGCTGTACCTCCACCCACTGTACCACCCACACAACCCACCCAGGGTGCAGGAGGGGTGGGGGAGGGAAGGAGGGAGGGAGTGAGAGGGAGGAAGGGAGAGGGAGGGAGTGAGAGGGAGGAAGGGAGAGGGAGGGAGTGAGAGGGAGTGAAAGGGAGGGAGGGAGTAAGAGGGAGGAAGTGAGAGGAAGGGAGCGAGAGGAAGGGAATGAGAGGAAGGGAGTGAGAGGGAAGGAGTGAGAGGGAGGGAGTGTGAGAGGAAGAGAGTGAGAGGGAAGGAGTGAGAGGGAGGGAATGAGAGGAAGGGAGTGAGAGGGAAGGAGTGAGAGGGAGGGAGTGAGAGGAAGAGAGTGAGAGGGAGGGAGATATAGAGGGAGATATAGAGGGAGACAGGGAGAGATAAAGGAAAAATATATATATTAATTGATATTAAGGGAGAGAGGTCAGGGGTCAGACATAGTTCAGAGGTCAGGGTTCAAAGATCATAGCTACGAGGTCAGAGGTTTGATTTCAGTGGTCATACTTCTGTGGTTAGAGGTCAGGGCTCAGAGGTCAAGCTTCAGAGGTCACTACTCAGAGGTCAAGCTTCAAAGGTCAGGACTCAGAGGTCAGGGTACAGAGGTCAGGGCTCAGAGGTCAAGCTTCAGAAGTCAGGGTACAGAGGTCAGGATACAGAGGTCAAGGCTCAGAGGTCAGGGTTCAGAGGTCAGGGTTCAGAGGTCAGGGTCCATTAATAAAGCATATAAGTTAAATACACATTATACAAACCATCATACAAATCATCATAAAAATCATCATAAAAATCAAGAAACTAATACAAATCAGTTCACAAAAAATACAAAACGTCATAACTTTAACATATATATTTTAGGAAATTAAAGAGAGTGTATATACATGTGAATGTTTATGAATGTCAAGAATATATACACTGAGAGTGTGTCTTAGTATTTATATAGGTAAAGGTGTGTATCTCAGTATATATACACAACATACACTATATATATATATATATATATATATATATATATTATTTTAATTTATATATATATATATATATATATATATTTTATATATAGTATTAAGTATATCAGTGATTCCCTCACCTGACCTTTATTTTTCTGCAAACTCTGACCTTTTTCTCTGTGTTGTGACCTTACCGATGATGAAGTCGTACTGAGGGAGGAGGACGGGCGGTGGGAGGTACTGTCCCTGGTATGCTCCACGGAGTACAGCCATCAGGAGTACTCGAAGTAGTGGTAGCATCGTGGGCAGCAGCAGACGCACTGGAGATGACTCATTCATCTGTGGAGGAGGAGTGGTTTGTGTAGAGAGAGAGAGAGAGAGAGAGAGAGAAGGAGGAGGAGAGGAGAGAGAGAGCACTCTTGATCAACGACATTGTTCCACAAAGGAGGTGTGCTTGGTCCCCTGCTGTGTCTGTTTCAGTTACCTTACTCACCTCATATCAGAATCTAATGTCTGTATTGATGACTCTACTGCAGCATTAACCTATGCTAGGGAGGAAGTGCCAGCTGCTCTAAGTGACATCAATCACCAGCTGTTCTAAGTAACATCAATCACCAGCTGTTTTAAGTGACATCAATCACCAGCTGCTCTAAGTGACATCAATCACCAGCTGTTCTAAGTAACATCAATCACCAGCTGCTCTAAGTGACATCAATCACCAGCTGCTCTAAGTGACATCAATCACCAGCTGTTCTAAGTAACATCAATCACCAGCTGCTCTAAGTGACATCAATCACCAGCTGTTCTAAGTAACATCAATCACCAGCTGTTCTAAGTGACATCAATCACCAGCTGTTCTAAGTAACATCAATCACCAGCTGTTCTAAGTGACATCAATCACCAGCTTACAGCTATATCAGACTGGGAAAAACAATATTAGTTTACATTTGCTTCTGAGAAAACACAAATGAAGATGGTCTCAAGACAGCATGATGTTAATGCTGGAGCAGTGGTAAGAATGAATGGAAGAGTGTGTTAGGAACCCTGGGGCGAGTTGGATACCCCAGGAGGGAAATATGACTCAACAATGTCCATCAAGAGGTAAATCTTGCAAGCAAGGCAGCCAAGAAGCTAACAGAACTAAGACATATCATAAGTGCTTTTGGCTCGGTTGGTAGCGTACTCACTTCACATGCTGAATGTCCGTGGTTCGATCCCCGGCACGGGAGGAAATGTTGGGCGTGTTTCCTCAAGACATATGCTGTCACTGTTCACCTAGCAGTAAGTAGGTACCTGGGTGTTAGTCACCATACACCTGCTGTCACTGTTCACCTAGCAGTAAGTAGGTACCTGGGTGTTAGTCACCATACACCTGCTGTTACTGTTCACCTAGCAGTATGTAGGTACCTGTGTGTTAGTCACCATACACCTGCTGTCACTGTTCACCTAGCAGTATGTAGGTACCTGGGTGTTAGTCACCATACACCTGCTGTCCCTGTTTACCTAGCAGTATGTAGGTACCTGGGTGTTTGTCACCATACACCTGCTGTCACTGTTCACCTAGCAGTATGTAGGTACCTGGGTGTTAGTCACCATACACCTGCTGTCCCTGTTCACCTAGCAGTAAGTAGGTAACCGGGTGTTAGTCACCATACACCTGCTGTCTCTGTTCACCTAGCAGTAAGTAGGTAACTGGGTGTTAGTCACCATACACCTGCTGTCTCTGTTCACCTAGCAGTATGTAGGTAACTGGGTGTTAGTCACCATACACCTGCTGTCACTGTTCACCTAGCAGTAAGTAGGTACCTGGGTGTTAGTCACCATACACCTGCTGTTACTGTTCACCTAGCAGTATGTAGGTACCTGGGTGTTAGTCACCATACACCTGCTGTCACTGTTCACCTAGCAGTATGTAGGTACCTGGGTGTTAGTCACCATACACCTGCTGTCCCTGTTTACCTAGCAGTATGTAGGTACCTGGGTGTTTGTCACCATACACCTGCTGTCACTGTTCACCTAGCAGTATGTAGGTACCTGGGTGTTAGTCACCATACACCTGCTGTCCCTGTTCACCTAGCAGTAAGTAGGTAACTGGGTGTTAGTCACCATACACCTGCTGTCTCTGTTCACCTAGCAGTAAGTAGGTAACTGGGTGTTAGTCACCATACACCTGCTGTCTCTGTTCACCTAGCAGTAAGTAGGTAACTGGGTGTTAGTCACCATACACCTGCTGTCACTGTTCACCTAGCAGTAAGTAGGTAACTGGGTGTTAGTCACCATACACCTGCTGTCCCTGTTCACCTAGCAGTAAGTAGGTAACTGGGTGTTAGTCACCATACACCTGCTGTCACTGTTCACCTAGCAGTAAGTAGGTAACTGGGTGTTAGTCACCATACACCTGCTGTCACTGTTCACCTAGCAGTAAGTAGGTAACTGGGTGTTAGTCACCATACACCTGCTGTCCTGTTCACCTAGCAGTAAGTAGGTAACTGGGTGTTAGTCACCATACACCTGCTGTCTCTGTTCACCTAGCAGTAAGTAGGTAACTGGGTGTTAGTCACCATACACCTGCTGTCACTGTTCACCTAGCAGTAAGTAGGTAACTGGGTGTTGTCACCATACACCTGCTGTCCTGTTCACCTAGCAGTAAGTAGGTAACTGGGTGTTAGTCACCATACACCTGCTGTCCTGTTCACCTAGCAGTAAGTAGGTAACTGGGTGTTAGTCACCATACACCTGCTGTCTCTGTTCACCTAGCAGTAAGTAGGTAACTGGGTGTTAGTCACTACACCTGCTGTCACTGTTCACCTAGCAGTAAGTAGGTAACTGGGTGTTGTCACCATACACCTGCTGTCACTGTTCACCTAGCAGTAAGTAGGTAACTGGGTGTTAGTCACCATACACCTGCTGTCACTGTTCACCTAGCAGTAAGTAGGTAACTGTGTTGTCACCATACACCTGCTGTCTCTGTTCACCTAGCAGTAAGTAGGTAACGGGTGTTAGTCACCATACACCTGCTGTCACTGTTCACCTAGCAGTAAGTAGGTAACTGGGTGTTAGTCACCATACACCTGCTGTCACTGTTCACCTAGCAGTAAGTAGGTAACCTGGGTGTTAGTCACCATACACCTGCTGTCTCTGTTCACCTAGCAGTAAGTAGGTAACTGGGTGTTAGTCACCATACACCTGCTGTCCTGTTCACCTAGCAGTAAGTAGGTAACGGGTGTTAGTCACTACACCTGCTGTCACTGTTCACCTAGCAGTAAGTAGGTAACTGGGTGTTTGTCACCATACACCTGCTGTCACTGTTCACCTAGCAGTAAGTAGGTAACCGGGTGTTAGTCACCATATACCTGCTGTCACTGTTCACCTAGCAGTAAGTAGGTAACTGGTGTTAGTCACCATACACCTGCTGTCTCTGTTCACCTAGCAGTAAGTAGGTAACGGTGTTAGTCACCATACACCTGCTGTCCTGTTCACCAGCAGTAAGTAGGTAACGGGTGTTAGTCATACACCTGCTGTCTCTGTTCACCTAGCAGTAAGTAGGTAACGGGTGTTAGTCACCATACACCTGCTGTCCTGTTCACCTAGCAGTAAGTAGGTAACCGGGTGTTAGTCACCATAACCTGCTGTCACTGTTCACCTAGCAGTAAGTAGGTAACTGGGTTAGTCACCATACACCTGCTGTCCTGTTCACCTAGCAGTAAGTAGGTAACGGGTGTTAGTCACCATACACCTGCTGTCTCTGTTCACCTAGCAGTAAGTAGGTAACGGGTGTTAGTCACCATACACCTGCTGTCACTGTTCACCTAGCAGTAAGTAGGTAACGGTGTTAGTCACCATACACCTGCTGTCCTGTTCACCTAGCAGTAAGTAGGTAACTGGTGTTAGTACCATACACCTGCTGTCACTGTTCACCTAGCAGTAAGTAGGTAACTGGGTGTTAGTCACACCTGCTGTCACTGTTCACCTAGCAGTAAGTAGGTAACTGGGTGTTAGTCACCATACACCTGCTGTCACTGTTCACCTAGCAGTAAGTAGGTAACTGGGTGTTAGTCACCATACACCTGCTGTCACTGTTCACCTAGCAGTAAGTAGGTAACTGGGTGTTAGTCACCATACACCTGCTGTCACTGTTCACCTAGCAGTAAGTAGGTAACTGGGTGTTAGTCACCATACACCTGCTGTCTCTGTTCACCTAGCAGTAAGTAGGTAACTGGGTGTTAGTCACCATACACCTGCTGTCTCTGTTCACCTAGCAGTAAGTAGGTAACCGGGTGTTAGTCACCATACACCTGCTGTCTCTGTTCACCTAGCAGTAAGTAGGTAACCGGGTGTTAGTCACCATACACCTGCTGTCTCTGTTCACCTAGCAGTAAGTAGGTAACGGGTGTTAGTCACCATACACCTGCTGTCTCTGTTCACCTAGCAGTAAGTAGGTAACTGGGTGTTAGTCACCATACACCTGCTGTCACTGTTCACCTAGCAGTAAGTAGGTAACTGGGTGTTAGTCACCATACACCTGCTGTCACTGTTCACCTAGCAGTAAGTAGGTAACTGGGTGTTAGTCACCATACACCTGCTGTCACTGTTCACCTAGCAGTAAGTAGGTAACTGGGTGTTAGTCACCATACACCTGCTGTCTCTGTTCACCTAGCAGTAAGTAGGTAACTGGGTGTTAGTCACCATACACCTGCTGTCTCTGTTCACCTAGCAGTAAGTAGGTAACTGGGTGTTAGTCACCATACACCTGCTGTCACTGTTCACCCAGCAGTAAGTGGGTACCAGGATGTTAATAGACTCTTGTGGGTGGCATCCCGGGGTGGTTGTAGTGTACCTTAGATAGGCCTGGTCATTGAAATGAGCTGTGGCGGGATAGCACCTCTTAACCTGTAAAATTGATTTATTTAGAAAATGTGCTCATACCTTGAGTATGCTCCACTGTCTTGGACGTCTCATGTACGACTTCCGGACAGAATAGAGAACATAGCAAGACGACTCATCTCTCTCCTGGACCCAGCCTGGGCAGAACAACAGAGCCTTCAACACAGGAGGAATGTGCGTGGCCTTTCTGTCACGTACAAGGCCAATGTTGTCAAGGTACCGCACTTGGTTCCACTTTGAGGACAGTGAGAAGACAGCTTCTACACCACAAGACGGGCAGTAAACAGCAACTACACTCTGGCTGTAACCTTCTTCAACTGTATAAATAAAATCCACTTGGCCCATAGCTGGCCCACAGCTGGCCCACAGCTGGCCCATAGCTGTGTAAAAAACAAAACAAAGAGGGAGGCTGGTTTTTTTTTTTACTGTGGAAACAACGGTTTAAAAAACTATGCAAGAAATGGGCGAAACGTAGAGAAAAAAACAACGAAAATAAACGATAAAAACCACATGACGTGAAAAAACCCCATTCTGGAAATGGTAACTAAAATCTGAACAATAAAACCCTCAAGAAAAACATAAAACAGAATTTTAAAATAATAAATTCTTTTAAATAAATAAATTTCTATTGTTACCAACGTGGCGAAGAAAAACAACCGAGGGCGTGGAATCTTCTCCAGTTGGCAACACTTGCAAGGCATTTTTTTTGCTGCTTGGCAACACTTGCAAAACCGGTTTTGAGAGAGTTTAAGGTCAAGTGTAATGACTCATGTTGCTCTCTCTTTCTCTCTCTCTCTCTCTCTCTCTCTCTCTCTCTCTCTCTCTCTCTCTCTTCTCTCTCTCTTCTCTCTCTCTCTCTTCTCTCTCTCGTCTCTCTCTCGCTCTCTCTCTCTCTTTCTCTTTCTCTCTCTCTCTCTCTCTCTTTCTCTCTTTCTCTCTCTCTCTCTCTCTTTCTCTCTTTCTCTCTCACTCTCGCTCTCTCACTCTCGCTCGCTCTCTCTCTCTCTCTTCTTCTCATTATTATTATTATTATTATTATTATTATTAATACACGAGGCAACACTAAATTCGTAATGGTGAATGAACACCCGGGTAACGGAAGGCAGTCAGGTTTGATCCAAGGAAGGGGAAAGAAGTCAGTTGCTTTTAAAGGCGAACAAGGATGTCAGGAAGTGGTGAACACGGACTTCATGAAGGCAAAGTTAGTAAAAGCAGCCTTGATGAAGGCAAATATTAATGCATGACATGTTCACTACCGGTCTAGAATATTTTAATACCTAAAATATACCGTGTATATACACAAAGTCATGAACCGAAGCTGTTGTACAGCCACATCAGGAGGAAGACAACAGTCAAGGACCAGGTGATCAGGCTGAGGAAGGAAGGAGGAGAGTCACAAGAAACCACCAAGAAGTATGTGAGGAGCTCAACATGAGATTTAAGAAAATATTTGGAGTGGAGACAGAAAGGACTCTGGGAAGTAAGAAAAGAGGGGTACAGCAACAAGGGATATACCAACAAGTGATGGATGACATACAACCGAGGAGGAGGTGAAGAAGCTGCTAAGTGACCTTGATACCTCAAAGGCGGTGGGACCGACCATCTCTCCGTGGGTGCTTAGAGAGGGAGCAGAGACGCTGTGTGTGCCACTAACAACAATTTTCAACACATCCATTGAAACTGGGCAACTACCTGAGGTATGGAAGACGGCAAATTTAGTCCCCAATTTTAAGAAAGGAGACAGACACGAGGCACTAAACTATAGACCAGTGTCACTGACGTGTATAGTATGCAAAGTCATGGAGAAGATTATCAGGAGGAGAGTGGTGAAGAACCTAGAACGGAACAAGCTTATAAACGACATCCAGCACGAAATCATGAAAGACAAATCCTGTGTCACAAACCTACTGAAGTTTTATGACAAGGTAACGAGAGAGAGAGAGAGAGGGGGTGGGTAGATTGCATTTTCTTGGATTGCAAGAAGGTCTTCGACATAGTTGCTCACAAGAGATTAGTGCAAAAACTAGAGGATCAGGCACGTATAACAGGAAGGGCACTGCAATGGATCAGAGAATACCTGACAGGGAGGCAATAACGAATCATGGTACGTGACGAGGTATCAGAGTGGGCAACTGTGACGAGCGGGATTCCACAGGGGTCAGTCCCATGACCAGTGCCATTTTTGGTATATGTGAATAACATGACGGAAGGCATAGACTCAAAAATGTCCCTGTTTGCAGATGATGTGAAGTTAATGAGGAGAATTAAGTCGGATGAGGATCAGGCAGGACTACAAAGAGACCTGGACAGGCTGGACACGTGGTCCAGCAACTGGCTCCTCGAATTTAATCCCTCTAAATGCAAAGTCATGAAGATCGGGGAAGGACAAAAAAGACCGCAGACAGAGTATAAGCTAGGTGGCCAAAGACTGCAAACCTCACTTAAGGAAAAGGGTCTCGGGGTGAGTATAATACCGAGCACATCTCCTGAGGCACACATTAACCAGATAACTGCTGCAGCATATGGGCGCCTACCAAACCTAAGAATAGCATTCCAATACCTCAATAAGGAATCGTTCAAGACTGTACACCGTGTACGTCAGGCCCATACTGGAGTATGCAGCACCAGTTTGCAACCCACACCTGGTCAAGCACGTCAAAAAATTAGAGAAAGTGCAAAGGTTTGCAACAAGGCTAGTTCCAGAGCTAAGGGGAATGTCCTACGAAAAAAGGTTAAGGGAAATCGGCCTGACAACACTGAAGGACAGGAGGGTTAGAAGAGACATGATAACGACATACAAAATACTGAGAGGAATTGACAAGGTGGACAGAGACAGGATGTTCCATAGAGGGGACACATAAACAAGGGGTCACAATTGGAAGTTAAAGACTCAGATGAGTCAAAGAGATGTTAGGAAGTATTTCTTTAGTCATAGAGTTGTCAGGAAGTGGAATAGTCTGGCAAGTGATGTAGTGGAGGCAGGATTCATACATAGCTTTAAGACGAGATATGATTAAGCTCATGGAGCAGGGAGAGAGAGGACCTAGTAGCGATCAGTGAAGAGACGGGGCCAGGAGCTGAGTCTCGACCCCTGCAACCACAAATAGGTGAGTACCTCTCGATGTGTATAGGTGTACACATCCCATGTGAGAAGCAGGTTAATGGGGTTTAAAGCATTTCGACTACACGAAGGTCATTAATAGGTAATACGTAACTTGTCCACTACCAGTCAAAAATACTTCAATTCCTTAAATAGGTGTTAAAATATACCTGTATATACACTGAGAGAAATACACTTCTCGGTGTGTATAACACGTGTGTGAGCTTAATATTCAGGGGCCAGGAGCTGTTACTCGACCCTTTCCCCCTTTCCTCTCAGCTAGGTGAACTTACCAAGTGAGTGGCACCTGGGTGAGTCAACCCAAAGAAAAAAAATCATTCAGGTCCCCTCAAAATACATAAAAAAATCTGGGTTTATGGGGAGACTTCTTCAAATAACCTTCCAGACATTCATCTTCAGTTATTTTGCGTGTCTGTGGTAATATCTTCATTCTGTGTTATTTTTGGAGGTATGCATTAATTTATACGTTTATTACTGAGTATTTTCCCAGTCATTCGCTTTAATGCACACTTCTATCATATATACTTTTACATTCGACTTTTTTTTCGAAATTGCGACAATTATGTCTTGAGTCGTTCATTTTGTCATTACCCTGCTATTTTCTGCCTCATACACCGAGAAGCGTATTCTCTCAGTGTATATACGTATATTTTAATACCTATTTAAGGAATTCTTGACTGGCAGTGGACAAGTTACGTGTTACCTATTAATGGCATTCGTGTAGACGAAATGCTTTGACTTTAAGTGCATACACACGTGAGAGTCAACTTTAATGACTATTTTAGGTATTAAAATATTCTTGACCGGTGGTAAACAGATGACATGCCGCCTTAATAACCCTCGTATTGTAGACAGACTTTATCCAAGTTGACCAGTCAATCATCTCTGTCTATCTATCTCATACGGAAGTAACAGTACTGTTAACATCATATACGTGAGAATAATGGACAGGCTAGGATAGCACAAAATAGGACAGGACATGATAACTCTGGGGACAGAGCCATGAGAGGAAAGGATTGTGGGAAATAGAGATAGGTAAAGAAATTAAGTCCTCTCTCAATCAGTTTTTCAGATTATATCTGTAGAAACACACACACACACACACACACACACATTCTTTCCCTTGCCTAGTTCTTATACCCAGGGTCGAGGCCACTGACGCCGGTGCATACGCTGAGACGTCCTTCACGGAGTGTGTCTGGACAAACCTGTTTCTCTGCCCATGTCTGACCTCACTGAGAGGTGTAATATCTTTCAGTGTATATACACTGAGAGGTTTGTCTCTCAGTGTATATACACTGAGAGTATATACACTGAGTGTATATACACTGAGAGGTGTATGTCTCTCAGTGTATATACACTTGAGAGGTGTATGTCTCTCAGTGTATATAAACTGAGAGGTGTATGTCTCTCAGTGTATATACACAGAGGTGTATGTCTCAGTGTATATAAACTGAGAGGTGTATGTCTCTCAGTGTATATACACTGAGAGGTGTATGTCTCTCAGTGTATATAAACTGAGAGGTGTATGTCTCTCAGTGTATATACACAGAGGTGTATGTCTCAGTGTATATAAACTGAGAGGTGTATGTCTCTCAGTGTATATACACTGAGAGGTGTATGTCTCTCAGTGTATATACACTGAGAGGTGTATGTCTCTCAGTATACACACTGGTAGTTTACAGTAATCAGTATTTTAGGTATTAAAGTATTCTTGACTTGTGGTGTACAGGTGACATGCAGCCTTAATGACCCTCGTGTGGTAGATAGACTTGAAACTTAATTAATCAACCAACGTGACGTGATATTACCTTGAAGATGATGTTCAGATGTACACTTGAAGTGATGATGTACACCTAGACAAATGTACACCAGGAAAGAAGTAGACCAGGAGAGATGTACACCAACAGAGTGATGTACACAGCAGAGAGATGTACAACAGCACAGAGATGTACAGTACCAGTACAGAAATGCACACCACCAGTAAGGAGATGTACACTACCAGTACAGAGATGTACACAGATGTACACCAGCACAGAGAGAGGGAGTGTTCCTGGCTCCACCGTCGTCGCCACAAGACTGAAACACAACTTTTGACTTTCTTAACAATTTTTGTCGAAACTTGTCCTTCTCTCCCCCTCCTCCCCCCCTCCTTCCCCCTCCCTCCCTCTCTATCCGGAAATTCTCCTCTCGGACAGCGCTGATTGGTCGAGATGTTGCCGCTGTTCAGGGCTACGGTGATTGGTGGGTGTCTGAGTGTGTGTAGTAGTAGTGTGTACACACCTAATTTTAGTTGCAGGAGTCGATTCATAGCTCCTGGCCCCGCCTCTTCCCTGGTCGCCACTAGGTTCACTCTCTCCCTGCTCCATGAGCTTTGTCATACCTCTTCTTAAAGCTGTGTATGTTTCCTGCCTCCACTACATCACTTTCTAGACTGTTTCACTTCCTGACAACTCTATGAATGTGTGTGCACGTGTGTGTCTTTCTGGGGGATTTGAAGCTCCAGCTCTTGGGTCCACCTTCACCCTGTGTCAGAGCTGCTTTCATAAAGAAAAAAATATCGTACCTTCTCTTTAAACTCTGCCTTGCTTCGTGGATGTCCAAGCACCTAGCACTCAAAACCATCCTTTACCTCTCCTCCCACAACCTCTTCTAAGAAGACTCCATCTCCTCCTTCCCTCCACTCCAAATTTATTCATCCTCCAAGTCGTATTTTGCTCCCTCTCCCTACCACCACCTCCTTAGCTCACTGTGGAAATAAATGGTATAAAATACCCACACAATGGAAAAATAAACACATAAGCAGATCTGTTTGTGGCTTGATAAAGCCCACTGTGTGGGCGAAACGTTGTCAATAAAGGATCACATTATACTGCTTATGTGTTTATTTTTCCTTAGCTCACTGAATAATGAGTTTTGACATCCCCATAATTTCTAATCTCCAAGTTCCGAATTCTGTGCATAATATTCGTACCGACCATTACCCTCAGACACTACATCTCCACTGCCTTCAGCCTGTTCTTCCTCGCTGCAGCGTTTAAAACCCATGCTTCACACTCATACAATAGTGTTGGTATTACGATAATCTGGTAGGCAACGCTCTTGCTTTACAAACTAAGTGTCCGTGGTTCGATCCCCGGCAAGGATTGAAACATTGAGCGTGTTTCCTTACACCTTCTGTCCCATTTACCTAGTAAGTAGGTACCTGGGAGTTAGTGGACTGGTGTGGGTGGCATCCTGGGGGACAAGTTTGAAGGACCACAATGGAAATAAGACATACAGTCCTAGATGACGCAATGACTTTCTTGGGTTATCCTGGGTGGCTAACCCTCCGGGGTTAAAAATCTAATCAAAATCTTATGTAAATAAATGGTATAAAATACCGACACAATGGAAAAATAAACACATAAGCAGTATAATGTGATCCTTTATTGACAACGTTCGCCCACACAGTGGGCTTTATCGAGTCACAGACAGATCTACCTGGAACTCAAGACTGGAACACTGCAGGTCCTTTAAGTCACACAATGTTTTTAACTATCACACTACTTTTAAGACTGTCACATGCAGCATTCTCCACCTGACTGTACCCTATATATAGTCATGTTACTCATTTTCCAGGTAGATCTGTCTGTAACTAGATTTGCCCACTGCGTGGGCGAAACGTTGTCAATAAAGGATCACATTATACTGCTTATGTGTTTATTTTTTCCAAAATCTTATGTCTTTGGATAAAGTTCTGTGTCTCCACAGATGCCTCAATGCACCACCCACCTTTTCCATCCCCTATGCTGTTCTATGGTTCACCTCATCTTTTATAGATCCATCAGCCGACAAATCCTCCACCAAATATCTAAACACATTTATTGCCTACAAACTTCCTCCCTCTCTGTTATTGCCTACACTTGTTTTGTTACCCTCATCACTTTGCTCTCTCCTATGTTCACTTTACAACCATACCTTTGCAACTTCTCTTCAGAATCTCCCAAAAGAACCGCGTCATTTGCAAAGATCAACTGTCACAACTTCCACTTTGTATTTATTATTATTATTATTATTATTATTATTATTATTATTATTATTATTATTATTAGGTCTGATCCTCCTTACATTGCTAAAATCGATTTTTTTTATTTATTTTCTTATTAGCCTTACGGGTCAACGGCCTCAAAGTGAATATAATGATAATAATAATAATAATATTAATAATAATAATAATACTAATATTATTATTATTATTATTATTATTATTATTATTATTATTATTATTATTATTATTATTATTATTATTATTTTGAAGCTTTTAACCCGTAAGGCTCATAGAAAAAGAATAAGAAAAAGTGATTTTAGTAATGTAAGAATGATCAGTTCTCAGAGACTGGGTCCTCAACAGAGACTGGGTCCTCAACAGAGACTGGGTCCTCAACAGAGACTGGGTCCTCAACAGAGACTGGGTCCTCAACAGAGACTGGGTCCTCAACAGAGACTGGGTCCTCAACAGAGACTGGGTCTTCCTGCCTTCGTGGAATAGTAATGTTAAGGACAATCACCTGGGGTTGCGAGGCTGGTGTCGTGGTCGGGGCTTCCAGGTGTCGCGTCAGGGTAAACACGCGGGTGTTGCGATGACTGTCGAGGTGGGGCGTCTGAAGCGCCCAGAGCACCTCGTCGTAGCATGCTAGGAGCACCAGCACCGCGTTCCTGGGCTCACTGAAGCTCCATAACTCCAGAGCCGTGGTCCTGAGGTCATGAACCAGGGTGGTACCGTTGTAGAGGCCGGATGTGGAGTAATAATTGACTACAAAGGTGCCCATGGACGGTTCATCTTGATCTTTCTGTCTCAAGGCGAAGAACCCGCTGGGTGAGGGAGGCCGAGGTGCCTCGATGTCCACTGTCACCTCCTCCAGTCCCTGCTGGTCCTCCCACTCCCCCTTCAAGGGGCAGTTGGGCTGGCCCGAGGGCCACGTCCACACCATACGCATGGCCAGGCAGGCCATCATGCCCGTGAACAACAAACGAACCATCAGTTTGCTTTTATCTAATGAAAATCCTAACGAAATGTATTTTAATTTTACAAGTGAGTGTGTGACACATTACCGAGTGTATTTCAACTCCCTTCAAGACACCTGACCTCTAACTTGATCTATGGTCATAACACGTACAGGTGTGGTCTGCCACATCTGTTGTTATGGGTAACATTGAACACATCTGTATTATTTTGATAAATTAGACACATATGCAACACTTGGGTCTCTTTATTGAGGAAACGTTTCGCCACACAATGGCTTCATCAGTCCAATACAGAGAAGAGTGGTGAAAATCAGAAGGAGTTTGAGGTAATCAGTCCCTTAGCCTGGAGTCGATTAAATCAACTCTAGGCTGTATACTCAGTTGTGGTTGCAGGGGTCGAGTCACAGCTCCTGGCCCCGCCTCTTCACTGTCGCTACTAGGTCACACACTGTGTGTGTGTGTTCGTTGGTCCGTATTACATTGAGAAACGTAATCACTGATAGAAAACAAAGAAGGTTTTGTGTGTAAGGGGCTTGGACATGCAGCAGGCATGTGTGAGCGTGTTGGGAGTGGAGACAAAGGTTTTTGGGAATTAACAAGCTGTTGGAGTGTGAGTAAGGTAATATTTTATGAATGGATTCAGGGAAACCGGTTAACCGGACTTGAGTCCTGGAGGTGTGAGAAAAACTTTGCATTTGAGAGTGTTGGTCCGGTGGCAGCGACGCTTCTATCAAGTGTCGTACAGTAAGTAACACTTATTGTTACTTGTTGGAGGAAGCACTTGCTCCTTCACTTAACTCCTCCCCCTTAAGTGACTGTGGAAGTCTCAGGACGCTGGTCCACTTTCCCTCTACCTCCTATTTATTCTAATATTTCCTATGTTCTCCTCTTTCTGCCATTCCTCTTGTTTATTTGTTTGTATTTCCTTGTTTGCCTTGTACCTAGCCATTAACCATGATAATATTAACTCTGATACCATCAACCATGATACCATCAGCCATAATGCATAATGCTATCATACGTGATACCATCAACCATGATACCATCAACCATGATACCATCAACCATGATGCCATCAACCATGATACCATCAACCATGATACCATCAACCATGATACCATCAACCATGATACCATCAACCATGATACCATCAACCATGATGCCATCAACAATGATGCCATCAACAATGATACCATCAACCATGATACCATCAACCATGATACCATCAACCATGATACCATCAACCATGATACCATCAACCATGATACCATCAACAATGATACCATCAACCATGATACCATCAACCATGATACCATCAACCATGATACCATCAACAATGATACCATCAATCATGATGCCATCAACCATGATACCATCAACAATGATACCATCAACCATGATACCATCAACCATGATACCATCAACCATGATACCATCAACCATGATACCATCAACAATGATACCATCAATCATGATGCCATCAACCATGATACCATCAACCATGATACCATCAACCATGATACCATCAACCATGATACCATCAACCATGATACCATCAACCGTGACAACATCAGCCATGACAACAATAGTTTGGTCTCTGTTAATTTCACGCTGATCGAAGTCTATCAGCGTCGCTCCTCTCAAAACAGTGGGATTTTGGCACCTCTCTTCTCTCTCTCTCTCTCTCTCTCAAAACAGTGGGATTTTGGCACCTCTCTCTCTCTCTCTCTCTCTCTCTCTCTCTCTCTCTCTCTCTCTCTCTCTCTCTCTCTCTCTCTCTCTCTCTCAAAACAGTGGGATTTTGGCACCTCTCTCTCTCTCTCTCTCTCTCTCTCTCTCTCTCTCTCTCTCTCTCTCTCTCTCTCCTCTCTCTCTCTCTCTCTCTCTCCTCAAAACAGTGGGATTTTGGCACCTCTCTCTCTCTCTCTCAAAACAGTGGGATTTTGGCACCTCTCTCTCTCTCTCTCTCTCTCTCTCTCTACCTCTCTCTCTCTCTCTCTCTCTCTCCCTTTCTCTCTCTCTCTCTCTCAAAACAGTGGGATTTTGGCACCTCTCTCTCTCTCTCTCTCTCTCTCTCTCTCTCTCTCTCTCAAAACAGTGGAATTTTGGCACCTCCTCTCTCTCTCTCTCTCAAAACAGTGGATTTTGGCACCTCTCTCTCTCTCTCTCTCTCTCTCAAACAGGATTTTGCCCTCTCTCTCAAAACAGTGGGATTTTGCCTCTCTCTCTCTCTCTCTCTCTCTCTCTCTCTCAAAACAGTGAGATTTTGGCACCTCTCTCTCTCTCTCTCTCTCTCTCAAAACAGTGGGATTTTGGCACCTCTCTCTCTCTCAAAACAGTGGGATTTTGGCACCTCTCTCTCTCTCTCTCTCTCTCTCTCTCAAAACAGTGGTTTGGCATTTTGCACTCTCTCTCTCTCTCTCTCTCTCTCAAAACAGTGGGATTTTGGCACCTCTCTCTCTCTCTCAAAACAGTGGGATTTTGGCACCCTCTCTCTCTCTCTCTCTCTCTCAAAACAGTGGGATTTTGGCACTCTCTCTCTCTCTCTCTCAAAACAGTGGGATTTTGGACCTCTCTCTCTCCTCTCTCTCTCTCAAAACAGTGGGATTTTGGCACCTCTCTCTCTCTCTCAAAACAGTGGGATTTTGGCACCTCTCTCTCTCTCTCAAAACAGTGGGATTTTGGCACCTCTCTCTCTCTCTCTCTCTCAAAACAGTGGGATTTTGGCACCTCTCTCTCTCAATTTTTTTTTACAATATATCAAGTTTATCTATCTAGAGTAAGGTTCTGAACCTCTTCTATCAAAGCTATGGGACTGACTACCTTTCATTAAGGCTAAGGGACTGAACCCCTTCTACCAAGACTAAAATTAACAGAGGGTATATTGAACCAATATACATGATGGTATCATGTATCAATATACATGATGGTATTATGTATCAATATACATGATGGTATCATGTGTATTGAACGTTTTGGGAGATTTTCAAAGAATTTTTGGAAAAAAAATCAGCTTTGCCACCATGGCTGCCAGACTCATGCGTATATAGAAACTAGGAAATAAATGCATTGAAGAATTAGATTATTTTTTTATATATTGTATTGGCTTTGTAAAGGTGAATTAATCTTAGAACTGACGTGTTTATACTTAGGAGTGACATTGAGATATTTCATGATATTACTGTCAAGGAGACATGTTAACAGTGTGTTGCTGACACTGTTGGGTGTGTTGCTGTGTGTTGCTGACACTGTTGGGTGTGTTGCTGTGTGTTGTTGACACTGTTGGGTGTGTTGCTGTGTGTTGCTGACACTGTTGGGTGTGTTGGAGTAGACGAGGCCCAGGGTGTGAGAGTGTTGGAGAGTACACAAGGCTGGGTGTGTGTTGGAGAGTACACAAGGCTGGGTGTGTATTGGAGAGTACACAAGGCTGGGTGTGTATTGGAGAGTACACAAGGCTGGGTGTGTATTGGAGAGTACACAAGGCTGGGTGTGTATTGGAGAGTACACAAGGCTGGGTGTGTATTGGAGAGTACACAAGGCTGGGTGTGTATTGGAGAGTACACAAGGCTGGGTGTGGACTCATATAAAAAGAACTTAACCTTCGGAACATAAGCCTTGAGATCAAGGATGTAAACATGAATTTCTCCAGTCACAGAGGAAGCTGTCAGTATCCCATTAACCCTGGTACGCAATATGTATAGTATATATCTATATACCTCTTTCCCTCCCCTCTTACCTTTCTCTCCTCTGCTTCACCCGCTTATACATCGTGAATAATGTTATAATTCTTGGAATTATAACGAAGGTGATAGTCGAGTAATACGTATGTACGTTTCCTACGTGTTACCAACGTACACGTGTACGTAGTTTGAGATGATGATTGTGTTCACTCTTGCTGAAATAAAAACACAAGAACTTATGTAGAAAGGAAATTGTAACAATTCTTTCACTTCCACGACACCCTAGTTGTTCTGTTTCCAGACACCCTTCCTCCACGACACCCTTCCTCCACGACACCCTTCCTCCACGACACCCTTCCTCCACGACACCCTTCCTCCACGACACCCTTCCTCCACGACACCCTTCCTCCACGACACCCTTCCTCCACGACACCCTTCCTCCACGACACTTCCCCTTCTTCTCCACGACACCCTTCCTCCACGACACCCTTCCTCCACGACACCCTTCCTCCACGACACTCTTCCTCCACGACACCCTTCCTCCACGACACCTTCCTCGCCCTTCCACGACACCCCTTCCTCCACGACACCTTCCTCCACGACACCCTTCCTCCACGACACCCTTCCTCCACGACACCCTTCCTCCACGACACCCTTCCTCCACGACACCCTTCCTCCACGACACCCTTCCTCCACGACACCCTTCCTCCACGACACCCTTCCTCCACGACACCCTTCCTCCACGACACCCTTCCTCCACGACACCCTTCCTCCACGACACCCTTCCTCACGACACCCTTCCTCCACGACACACTTCTCCACGACACCCTGTCCTCCACGACACCTTGCTCCCACAATCTTCTCCCAAACATCCTTGCTCCACAATACATTCTTCCCACGACACCTCTCGACTTCCCCAACACCCCTCGTAAGTCTGCTCACAGCACCCTGCTGCCCACAATACATTGCTTCCCACAGCACCCTGCTTCCCACAACACCCTGCTTCCCACAACACCCTGCTTCCCACAACACCCTGGTCTGCCCACAACACCCTGCTGCCCACAATACACTGCTTCCCATAACATCCTGCTGCCCACAATACATTGCTTCCCACAATACCCTGCTTCCCACAACACCCTGCTGCCCACATACATTGCTTCCCACAGCACCCTGCTTCCCACAACACCCTGCTTCCCACAACACCCTGGTCTTCCCACAACTCCCTGCTTCCTCCCTAACATTCTACTCCCTGTCTCTGCAACACATTAGTCTCCCTGGAAACTGGGTCATCGTGAGAGTGATAGAGAAATTTTGACAAAGTAAGAGTGCCTCCAGTCCTGCTGGAAGGACCTCACAGATACTGAATACATAGTGCAATGTTTGACGATCTTCTCATTACACTGTTGAACACAGTGTGCCGGGCTACGTAATTAACCTTGCCCAATATGTCCCTATATGTCCCAGACTCTTGCAATCATCACCAGTGCTATTAAGTACCAGTAAGACCCTCAACGATGTCGATAGCTTGGATACCCCCAGTTAACAACCCCTGATATAGCGGAATGTTGGACAATGTCCTCATTACACTGAAGTGTCCCAGCTCAGAATATATGTGATGGAATATAGCAGGCAGACATAGCTACCTTGTGTCCATATAATGTAACTATCATGTAGCATAATGTAGCAGTACACTGCTGGTGTTCCCACTGTGTAACTATCATGTAGCATAATGTAGCAGTGCACTGCTGGTGTTCCCACTGTGTAACTATCATGTAGAACTAGAGAGAGAGAGAGAAAGAGTTATCTCTAAAGTTACATTCACTGCAGGGAATACCCAGGAAAGTCCTGCTAGCCTGGTTCCCGCCTCTCTCAAACATACCCAGCCTTCCTCAGGGCATTCCTGCCCACCTCCTCTATTTATAGTATTATGGTAACTATTAAGTTATAGACCTTATTAGCTAGTTAGAAGCCTCGAGCCTTACCTTAGAAGCTTCTAACTGCTTCTAAATCTAATGTGTTTCCAGTCGCGGATTTTTTCTGGTCTCTTGCATAGCTGTTACTGTTACTGTTGCTGTTACTGTTACTGTTACTGTTACTGTTACTGCTGTTGATGCTGATTCTTCCGCAGATGCTGGAATTATTGCTTATAATGTCAGGTGTTGATGTCAGTGAAGCAGTAACAGCCTGGTTGATCAGGTCCTGATCCACCGCCAGGCCTGGTCAAGGACCTGGGCCGCGGGGGGCGTTGACCCCCGGAACACCCTCCAGGTAGGTATCTGGTGATGCATGTACCTAGGCAGTATGTACCTGGGCAGTATGTACCTAGGCAGTATGTACCTGGGCAGTATGTACCTGGGCAGTATGTACCTGGGCTACAGTATAGGTGATGCAAGCGTCTACAATGTACAGTTAATATTGTAGGGTGTACAAGTAAGAGTGAGCTGCGTCACTGTTACTCTTACACTGAGAGTGACTAGTTACTTGTTACTTACTAGTTACAAACGTGTTACGTGGGGTTCTTTCACTAAGAGAGTGATCACGACACACACGGAAGTCTGCATGGAAAATAACCAGAAGGGAAGATGGATGGGGGTGGCACTATTGTGGCAGTGAGTTGGCATTATTGTGGCTCTCTTCTCTCACTCTTGGTTTATTTGAGAACGATGACTGTCTCAAAAAGTCTTGAGAAACACTCACACACACACACACACACACACAAGACAAAGTGACGGAATTAAGGCAGGAGAGAGAGAGAGAGAGAGAGAGAGAGAGAGAGAGAGAGAGAGAGAGAGAGAGAGAGAGAGAGAGAGAGAGAGAGAGAGAGAGAGAGAGAGAGAGAGAGGGGTAGATTACATTTGCTTTAAGAAGGCTTTCGACACAGTTCCGGAAAAGAGATTAGTACAAAAGCTAGAGGAGCAGAGAGGAATAACAGGAAAGGCACTGCAAGGGATCAGAGAATACCTGACAGGAACACGACAACGAGTGATGGTAAGTGACGAGGTGTCAGAGTGGGCGCTCGTGACGAGCGGGGTTCCACAAGGGTCGGTCCTGGGGCTGGTGCTGTTTCTGGTATATGTAAATGACATGACGGAAGGGATAGATTCAGAAGTGTCCCTGTTTGTAGACGATGTGAAGCTAATGCGGAGAATTCAAGTGGATGAAGATCAGTAGAACTATGAAGGGATCTGGACAGGCTACACTCCTGGTCCAGCAACTGGCTTCTGGAGTTCAACCCCACCACGTGCAGTCATGAAGACTGGGGAAGGTCATAGAAGACCGCAGACGGAGTACAAGCTAGGGAGAGGGCAAGGTTGCAAACCTCACTCAAGGAAAAGGATCAAGAATCTTGGGGTGAGTATCATACCGAGCACATCTCCTGAGGCGCACATCAACCAAATAACTGCTGGCGCCTGGCAAACCTAAGAATTGATTTCGACACCTTAGTAAGGATTCGTTCAAGAAACTGTACACCGTGCACATCAGGCCCCTATTGGAGTATGCAGCACCAGTATGAAACCCACACCTGGTCAAGCACGTTAAGAAATTAGAGAAAGTCAAAGGTTTGCAACAAGAATAGTCCCAGAGCTAAGGGGTATGTCCTATGAGGAGAAGTTAAGGAAAATCGACCTGACGACACTGGAGGACAGGAGAGACAGGGATGACATGATAATAATAATATCTTTATTTACTACAAGTACATGTACAAGGTATACAGTCCTAGTTGACATCAATAACATACAACTATATAGAAAGCCCCCTTGTTATGCTGAGCATTTCCCGCAAATTAGGTCAGTTTTGTCCCAGGATGCGACCCACACCAGTCCACTAACATCCAGGTACCCATTTTACACTGATGGGTGAACAGGGACAGCAGGTGTCTTATGGAAACACGTCCCTAATGTTTTCCAGCCGTACCAGAGGAGATTCGAACCCCGGACATCAGTGTGTGAGCTGAGTGCGCTAGCGATCGAGTTACGGGACGATATGTAAAATACTGAGAGGAATTGACAATGGGTGGATAGGGACAGGATGTTCTAGAGATGTGACACAGCAACAAGGGGTCACAACTGGAAGTTGAAAACTCAGATGAGTCACAGAGATGTTAGGAAGTATTTCTTCGGTCACAGAGTGGTCAGGAAGTGGAACAATCTAAAGCATGATGTAGTGGAGGCAGGATCCATACATAGCTTTAAGAAGAGGTATGATAAAGCTCATGGAGCAGGGAGAGAGAGTGGACCCAATAGCGTCCAGCGAAGAGGCGGGGCCAGGAGCTGTGAATCGACCCTTTCAACCACAATTAGGTGAATACAATTGAGTGTATACACACACGCACACACACACACACACACACAGAGGAAGTAGGAAGAGTGACCCAGTAGCGGCCAGTGATGAGGCGGTGCCAGGAGCTATGACTCGACCCCTGCAACCACAACTAGGTGAGTGTACATACATCTATCAACCTGAGTGTGTTTATAAGAGTGGTTACTATCTACTACACGAGGGTGGTCAAGGATGTATGTCACCTATACACACCACCAGCCAAGAATGCTTTAATACCTAAAATACTTAATGTATACACACAGATATACACCCCTTCACTCACTGAGAATACACCCATATTCTCTACAAATAGAATTTTCCACCCAAGTTACAATAAGCTGATTTCTACCCAGATCTAACTATCTTCTAAGATTTAATTGCATGAGTTAGAAAAACTAGAAGCCACTTAGGCCTAAAAGAAGGTAAAAAAAATGCACATTGCGCCTCTTTCAGCCTCTTGCTTCTTACGACAACCTCTTAAATTCTTACGTCAACCTCCTAAATTCTTACGACAACCAATGCTTCAGATCTCTCACAGTCTATCATTCCCTTCACTTGTTCAACTTCGCACGCACTTTGCTTAGCGAACTTGAAGTTAGGTTGAACGCGGTCGTGAGGGTAATTATTTGTGGACCATTGTGCACTACAGTCGTAGGTAAATTCTGTGGAGGGACCTACATTTTTGGGTCCCTGAAGCTTGAACTGTTATGGGGGCCCCTTCGTAACCAGCAACAGCTAGGCCTACAGCATACTTTAATAACCTCTTAATTTTTATTTTGACTAATGCCGCTTTTGGGGCCCCTCAGAGATTAGGGGCCCCTGAAGCTTAAGCTTTATTACTTTCATAGTAGATAGTAGAATCGCCCCTGTGTAAATTACACGTGTGCACTGATCAAAAGCACACGTGTGCGCCGTGCTTGCACTGATCAAAGGCACACGTGTGCAACATGCTTGCACTGACAGCTCAGTTCAGCAGATTACAGACCGCACACTACAGTAGTCGACAGAATACACAGAGGTAAAGAGGGTATAGAGAAGATTAACATCAGAGTAAACATTGAGCTCTGGCGAGCAAAACATGCAACTAATGTGACATTTTATTGTGGCAACGTTTCGCTCTCCAGAAGCTTTGTCTCATTAACTGCACATGTGACCTTTTACCTAACATGTTGTCTGTAATTCTACCAATACTATCACAATGTCTGAGGAGTTCGACCACCAACACGTAGGACAGACTTGCCTCCTGCCACCCTCGTCTGGGTATCTCGCGGGGGTACTGGTGTCCAGTGCTGGTGGAAAGCCCACTTCAAGGGCAGGGTATGGCCAGGAGGTACCCTTGCAGAAGGTCACTGATCAGATTGCATCTTCAGGTGGCATTTTTTCAGCTGATGCCATCGGGAAAGGTGTGAATTCTTTGCTCTCGGAGCTGTTCACGAGGATTCCTGAATGAATATGCTTCGGTAGCTGTGTTTCGTCCGTTGTAGGGTGCGTGTGTGTGCGTGCGCGGGTGTGAGTGTTGTACTTGTGGAAGGTGTGTGGAGGGAAGGAGGACAGAGCCGTGAGATGCGTACATGAGGAAAGACATGTCTGTATTTTACCCGTACATGGTCGACAAGTTGATGAGAGTCTCAGGGTCACAGGTTCGACTCCCCGACAAGGACGATGACCCCTGCAGAGATGTCTTCAACTCTCTCTCTCTCTCTCCGAGTTTACAATGATGTCTCCCTCTCCACTTTATTTCCACATCTACAAACACAAATCATCAACATTTTAACTCATATCTGCAAATCATAAACATTACCAGACCCAGCACTGATCCTTAAGGGACTCCCCTCTTTTCAAATCTCCCCAGAACAATATTCTTTTCGCATGGCTTCGAATTTTGTTATGGATTCCATCACACACTGAATTACTCCTTCATATAGAATATAACTTTGGTATGTCTGTGTCTAGCATTAGGAGAGAAGTAAATAATGAAACTGAATGTTATAGGAATGCAGTTGGAAGCTTGAGTAGATCTATCACCCACTGTGATAATTTGAACGTAGTTAAGTACGTTTATGCAGCAACTTGCAATGTGAACACAGACTGATGTTGTAGTAGCCAGGCTTAGTCTTGGTTCCAAGTACTTCTGACAGTCTGATGTTGTAGTAGCCAGGCTTATTCTTGGTTACAAGTACTTCTGACAGACTGGTGTTGTAGTAGCCAGGCTTATTCTTGGTTACAAGTACTTCTGACAGTCTGATGTTGTAGTAGCCAGGCTTATTCTTGGTTACAAGTACTTCTGACAGTCTGGTGTTGTAGTAGCCAGGCTTAGTCTTGGTTACAAGTACTTCTGACAGTCTGGTGTTGTAGTAGCCAGGCTTAGTCTTGGTTACAAGTACTTCTGACAGTCTGGTGTTGTAGTAGCCAGGCTTAGTCTTGGTTACAAGTACTTCTGACAGTCTGGTGTTGTAGTAGCCAGGCTTAGTCTTGGTTACAAGTACTTCTGACAGTCTGATGTTATAGTAGCCAGGCTTATTCTTGGTTACAAGTACTCCTGACAGTCTGGTGTTGTAGTAGCCAGGCTTAGTCTTGGTTACAAGTACTTCTGACAGTCTGGTGTTGTAGTAGCCAGGCTTAGTCTTGGTTACAAGTACTTCTGACAGTCTGGTGTTGTAGTAGCCAGGCTTAGTCTTGGTTACAAGTACTTCTGACAGTCTGGTGTTGTAGTAGCCAGGCTTAGTCTTGGTTACAAGTACTTCTGACAGTCTGGTGTTGTAGTAGCCAGGCTTAGGCTTGGTTACAAGTACTTCTGACAGTCTGGTGTTGTAGTAGCCAGGCTTAGTCTTGGTTACAAGTACTTCTGACAGTCTGATGTTGTAGTAGCCAGGCTTAGTCTTGGTTACAAGTACTTTGACAGTCTGGATGTTGTAGTAGCCAGGCTTAGTCTTGGTTACAAGTACTTCTGACAGTCTGATGTTGTAGTAGCCAGGCTTAGTCTTGGTTACAAGTACTTCTGACAGTCTGGTGTTGTAGTAGCCAGGCTTAGTCTTGGTTACAAGTACTTCTGACAGTCTGGTGTTGTAGTAGCCAGGCTTAGGCTTGGTTACAAGTACTTTGACAGTCTGGTGTTGTAGTAGCCAGGCTTAGTCTTGGTTACAAGTACTTCTGACAGTCTGGTGTTGTAGTGGCCAGGTTTAGGCTTGGTTACAAGTACTTCTGACAGTCTGGTGTTGTAGTGGCCAGGTTTAGGCTTGGTTACAAGTACTTCTGACATGTCTGAAAGACAAACAGATGATCAAACTAAACACAAGTATGTGGTCAGCCTTTTTGGTCACTATCTTGAACACTATGTGCTTAACTGTCCATTTACTGAGAATATAGAGATAAACAGTATTAACTGTAGTGATATATAAAGATATCTTATTAATGAAAATAAAATACCAGACATATTAAGCAAATATCCCAAATTTGCTTGCGACAAATAAGATTATTGTAGATATAAATCCAGATGTACTCCCGTTAACCCTTTTGGGGCCTAGTTCCTAGGCCTATTGTGTATCCATATGTTCTTGCACTACCGTCCACAGGATGGCTATGAGGTGCACAATAAACTAGCCACTTCAGGGGAACAAATTAATCCAACACAGGAGGATTGATAACCCAGGATAACCCATCAACATCAGTTAGGTTTTATTTCCTCTGAGACCTCTCTCAGGATGCAACACGCAACACCTAACTCCCAAGTACCTACGGACAACAGGTGTTAGCAGACATGTTAATTACTACTACCACGACCACAACTATTGCCACCACCACCACCGCAGTTTACGTCTTCTGTGCAAGACGGAGAAGTTCTGGGGTAGTCTGAATTTCTTCCTGGTAAACTGAAGGACCATCAGGGATGTGATTGGCAGTACATACGTCAGCAGGTGACGCTAGGACATGACTAGTGAAGCATACCAGTAAACTTGAGAAAGCTGAGAGATTTATCATCCAGGTGATCCATGAGGGTCGTATGATACCAGCAAAACTGACAAAGCATAACACTGGGGAGGATTCAGCATAACACTGGGAGGATTCAGCATAACACTGGGGAAGGATTCAGCATAACACTAGGGAAGGATTCAGCATAACACTGGGGAAGGATTCAGCATAACACTGGGAGAGAATTCAGCATAACACTGGGGAAGGATTCAGCATAACACTGGGAGAGAATTCAGCATAACACTGGGGAGGATTCAGCATAACACTGGGGAAGGATTCAGCATAACACTGGGGAGGATTCAGCATAACACTGGGGAGGATTCAGCATAACACTGGGGAAGGATTCAGCATAACACTAGGGAAGGATTCAGCATAACACTGGGGAAGGATTCAGCATAACACTGGGAGAGAATTCAGCATAACACTGGGGAAGGATTCAGCATAACACTGGGAGAGAATTCAGCATAACACTGGGGAGGATTCAGCATAACACTGGGGAAGGATTCAGCATAACACTGGGAGAGAATTCAGCATAACACTGGGGAGGATTCAGCATAACACTGGGGAAGGATTCAGCATAACACTGGGGGAGGATTCAGCATAACACTGGGGAGGATTCAACATAACACTGGCTGAGGATTCAACCTAACACTGGCGGAGGATTCAGCATAACACTGGGGAGGCTTCAGCATAACACTGGGGAGGATTCAGCATAACACTGGCTGAGGATTCAGCATAACACTGGGGAAGGATTCAGCATAACACTGGGAGAGAATTCAGCATAACACTGGGGAGGATTCAGCATAACACTGGGGAAGGATTCAGCATAACACTGGCTGAGGATTCAGCATAACACTGGGGAAGGATTCAGCATAACACTGGGAGAGAATTCAGCATAACACTGGGGAGGATTCAGCATAACACTGGGGAAGGATTCAGCATAACACTGGGGGAGGATTCAGCATAACACTGGGGAGGATTCAACATAACACTGGCTGAGGATTCAACCTAACACTGGCGGAGGATTCAGCATAACACTGGGGAGGATTCAGCATAACACTGTGGAGGATTCAGCATAACACTGGCTGAGGATTCAACCTAACACTGGCGGAGGATTCAGCATAACACTGGGGAGGATTCAGCATAACACTGGGGAGGATTCAGCATAACACTGGCGGATGATTCAGCATAACACTGGTGGAGGATTCAGCATAACACTGGGGAGGATTCAGCATAACACTGGGGAGGATTCAGCATAACACTGGCGGAGGATTCGGCATAACACTGGGGAGGATTCAGCATAACACTGGGGAGGATTCAGCATAACACTGGCGGAGGATTCAGCATATCTCGATGTTCGTTTCTTAAACAGTGGGTCGCGGACCCCCACTCTGGCCCGTGGGTCAGTCCAGTTTATAAGACTGGAGGGTCGTCTGTAAGACTGGCTGACAAAAAAAACACCACCGACGCATGATTTGAAAGGCAGCACTAAAGAGACACCAGCATAGTTGCTGTAACTACAAATAATAAATTAGAAATAGGTAATTGGTTTAGAAAGACAGGTAAGCAAACACTAGGATATATTTATTAGAAAAGGTTTTGGTCCTGAGACCTTGATCACTTCTAGATATGTCGTAGCGTTTGTACACGGGTCTTAAAAAGCCAATTTGTCGGTACCTATAACCAAGGTTCATACCAGAAATACGTAATACACACACACACACACACACACACACACACACACACACACACACAGATGAATCACAGGGATGTTAGGAAGTATTTCTTCAGTCACAGAGTGGTCGGGAAGTGGAATAGTTTGGGAAGCGATGTAGTGGAGGCAGGTTCCATACATAGGTTTAAGAAGAGGTATGATAAAGCTCATGGTGCAGGGAGAGTGACCCAGTAGCGGCCAGTGAAGAGGCGGGGCCAGGAGCTATGTATCGACCCCTGCAACAACAACTAGGTGAGTACACACACACACACACACACACACACATATATATATATTGTACACGCTGATCAGTAAATTATGACATGTATGTGTATGGCTAACTTATTCACACTGTCGTGTTGTTCTGTACACCACTCTCACACTCTCTGAATACTTGATGACGGCACTGAGGCACCTTCCTCTCTCAGTTCCACCTTCCTCTCTCAGTTCCACCTTCCTCTCTCAGTTCCACCTTCCTCTCTCAGTTCCACCTTCTCTCTCAGTTCTTCTTCCTCTCTCAGTTCTTCCTTCCTCTCTCAGTTCCACCTTCCTCTCTCAGTTCCACCTTCCTCTCTCAGTTCCACCTTCCCTCTCATCTCACACTTCCCTCTCAGTTCTTCCTCTCTCAGTTCCACCTCCTCTCTAGTTCCACCTTCCCTAGTTCAACATCTGACCACCTCTTAGTTCTTCCCCTCAGCCAGCACATCTGACATCTTGATGTGCTTCCACCTCAAGACCAGCAACACTGACATCTTGATGTGCTTCCACCTTCCAAGACGCAGCACATCGCTGACATCTTGATGTGCTTCCCCTACAAACGCAGCAACATCTGCATCTTGATGTCTTCCACCTCAACCAGTTCACACTCGTGACATCTTGCATGTGTCTTCCTCAACCACATCTCAGTTCTTCCTCCTACCTCAGTCTTCTGACATCTCTCAGTTGCTTCCTCTGCTCTCAGTTCCACTGTCCTCCACAGCTTTAACTCTCTAGTTGACCACTTCTGCTCTAGTTATTCTCCATTCTCACTCCACTCACTTCTTCTATCCACTAGCCATCATACTGACAACATCTGACATCTTGACTGTGCTTCCACCTACAAGACGCAGCAACATCTGACATCTTGATGTGCTTCCACCTACAAGACGCAGCAACATCGTGACATCTTGATGTGCTTCCACCTACAAGACGCAGCAACATCGTGACATCTTGATGTGCTTCCACCTACAAGACGCAGCAACATCGTGACATCTTGATGTGCTTCCACCTACAAGACTGCAGCACACGTGACATCTTGATGTGCTTCCCTACAAGACGCAGCACATCGTGACATCTTAGCAGTGAATGCTCTGTGACTTCAGAGCACACAGCCTCCACAACTGTTAGAAATCTCTATTGACTACGACTGTTGCTACTATTATTGCTACTTCTACTACTACCACTACTTCTACTACTACCACTACTACTACTACTACCACTACTTCTACTACTACCACTGCTTCTACTACTACCACTACTTCTACTACTACCACTACTTCTACTACTACCACTACTCTACTACTACACTCTTCTACTACGCTGTTACTCTGCTCACTGCTGCTACTCTACCACTACTCTCTACTACACTACTCTACTACTGCCACTCTTTACTACTGCTGCTGCTCTCTGCCTGCTGCTGCTGCTGCTCTCTCTACTAGTAGTAGTACGCTGCACTGCTGCTACTCACTATACTGCTGCTGCTGCTGCTGTCTGCTGCTGCTGCTGCTACTCTGCCTGTGCGCACGGCGCTGCGCTGCTGCAGCTGCGTGCTGCTGCTGCTGCTGCTGCTGCTGCTGCGCTGCGCTGCTGCACGCAGCCTAGCCACTGCTGCTGCTGCTGCTGCTGCTGCTGCTGCTGCTGCTGCTGCTGTTGTGCAGCTAGCTGCTACTACTCTACTACTACACTGCTGTGCTGCTGCTGCTCTAGCTGCTAGCTGCTAGCTAGCTACTACTACTACTACTCTCTACTCTCTGACTGCTGCTGCTGCTTACTGACTACTACACACTACTACTGCTAGCTGTGTGCGGCATGCTATCTGCACCACAGCTATGCTAGCTCTGCTGCTGCTGCTGCTGCTGCTACTACTCTACTGACTACTAGCTACTGCTACTGCTGTGCTGCTGCTGCACAGCTAGCTACGCAGCGCTGCTGCCTGCTGCTGCTGCTGCTGCTCTGACTACTAACTAGCTAGCTAGCTACTACTACTACACTAGCTGCGCTGCTGCTGCTGCTGCTGCTCTCTCTAACTCTCTTCACACACTAACTAGCTGCTATCTACTCTTACTGTTTTTAATGAGATATAAGACTTAACTAGTAGCCTGAATGTTGGTAGTACTGAAACGACGAGTACTGATGTGGTAGTGATACGACGAGTACTGATGTGGTAGTGATACGACGAGTACTGATGTGGTAGTGATACGACGAGTACTGATGTGGTAGTGATACGACGAGTACTGATGTGGTAGTGATACGACGAGTACTGATGTGGTAGTGATACGACGAGTCGATGTAGTGATGGAGTCTGATGGTAGTGATGACAGTACGATGTAGTGATACGGAGTACTGATGTGGTAGTGATACGACGAGTACTGATGTGGTAGATGATACTGATGTTGATACGACAGTACTGATGTGGTAGTGATACGCGATACTGATGTAGTGATACGAGTACTGATGTGGTAGTGATACGACGAGTACTGATGTGGTAGTGATACGACTCTTAACAAAGACATTCTTGTTTACATATGAAAATTAATGCATCAATTTGCTGTCTTTTATATTGGTAAAACTCACGGTGAGCGAAACAGGTAAATCTTACTGTCTTACAAACACGTAAGGTGACAGGTAAATCTGGGAGAAAGGGAGAGAGAGAGATGAGATAGATAGAGAGAGAGAGAGAAAGAGATTAACCAACACTGTTCCTCATACATAATGCAACAGACATTATGTTTTTTGTGTGTATATGTATGCTAGAGTGAATGTTTGTGTTGACTGTGTCTGGACGTGGTTTGAATGACGGCCGTGGCACTCATGGCACTGACAGCCGTGACTGAAATGCTGTCAGGAGACTCACTAGTCAGTCACTACCACTATTCCTACCACCACTACTACTACCACCACCACTACTACTACTACTACTACTAACACCACTACTGCCACTACCACCACTGCTACTACTGCTACTACCATCACCACTACTACCACCACCACTACTACCACCACTGATACTACTACTAGCACCACTAGTATCACCATAAGAACATAAGAAAGGAGGAACACTGCAGCAGGCCTGTTGGCCCATACTAGGCAGGTCCTTCACATTCCATCCCACTAACAGAATGACTCACGAAATCGTAATGACACGATTGCAAACAAACCATACCACGGGTGGGGTTCGAACCCGCGGTCAGAGAGTCTCAAAACTCTAGACCGTCGCGTAAGCCACTGGGCCAGATAGCTTCAATAAGATTCATCCAACTAGGTATATTTCGACACCATAGGAAGGTTAGCATAGGCACCACTGTGTCCACAAATGCAAGTTTTTACAGACGAATCTCCCGCTAGCATGGCCGTGACGAACTCTAGCTCAAGTCCCCCTCAAAGCCGTCCACATGACTCACGAAATCGTAATGACACGATTGCAAACAAACCATACCACGGGTGGGTTCGAACCCGCGTCAGAGTCTCAAAACTCTAGACCGTCGCTAGCTGGCCTAGTGGCTTACGCGACGGTCTAGAGTTTTGAGACTCTCTGACCGCGGGTTCGAACCCCACCCGTGGTATGTTTTTTTTTCACTAACAGAATATTTGTTCAACCTAATTTTCAATGCTACCCAAGAAATAAGCTTTGATAATTTTATTTACTCATGTGCAATTCCCACTCAAATCCAACCCCTCTCACTCATGAATTTATCCAACCTAAATTTGAAACTACCCAAGGTCCTTACTTCAATAACCCTACTAGGCAGACTGTTCCACTCATCAACTACCCTATTTCCAAACCAATACTTTCCTATATCCTTTCTAAATCTAAACTTATCTAACTTGAATCCATTATTGCGGGTTCTCTCTTGGAGAGATATCCTCAAGACCTTATTTATATCCCCTTTGTTAATACCCATTTTCCACTTGTATACCTCGATCATGTCTCCCTCATTCTACGTCTTACAAGTGAATGTAATTTAAGGGTCTTCAATCTTTCTTCGTAAGGAAGATTTCTAATGCTATGTATTAATTTAGTCATTCTACGCTGAATGTTTTCTAACGAATTTATGTCCATTCTGTAATATGGAGACCAGAACTGAGCTGCGTAATCTAGGTGGGGCCTTACTAATGATGTATAAAGCTGTAATATAACCTCTGGACTTCTGTTGCTAACACTTCTTGATATAAATCCCAGTAATCTATTTGCCTTATTACGTACGCTTAGGCATTGCTGTCTTGGTTTAAGGTTGCTGCTTACCATCACCCACAAGTCCTTCTCGCAATCTGTATGGCTAAGTTCTACGTTATTTAACTTATAAGTGCTTGGGTTATGGGCACTCCCGAGCTTCAGAACCTTGCATTTATCTACATTGAGGAGCAATTTGCCTATTGTCTCTGTTGCCCGATTTTCCTAAAGAGAAAGAGGGTTTGTCTTTAAGTGCGCGGCCCCAGACCTCGGTGGTGCCTGCTTCCACAGTCACTTCCTGCCTCGTCGTCTCTTACTGTCCCAAAATTTTCATCTTCCCACCCACATGTTTCTACGTCTACGCGCCACCCAGTTAAATTAGCACTGCGTATCCCCTCTTCTAAGCCTTCATTTAAGTACAAATCTCCTTCAGCCTTTAAATTGGATCTCATTCGAAAACATTTTACTTTTTATGTCTCTGAATCTAGGCCTTTACCTGTAATAATATTGGTAGAATTACCGACAATATGTTAAGTAAAAAGACACAAATGCAACTAATGTGACATTTTATTGTGGCAACGTTTCGCTCTCCAGGAGCTTTTTCAAGCCGTTACAAGCGATACATGGACACAGAGGGTATATATATATACTCTCCAAGTGAGGTGTAATACTAGTGGTGGTAGAAGTAGTAGTGATATAAGTCGTAGTAGTAGTAGTAATACAATAAGGTAGAACAATCAATTCGCACATGAGTAAAAGGTGATAAAACAATTACATGGGTAGTATAAAAATAGGTTAGACAAATATTTCTGCTGGAGGTTTGAATATAGAAGGCTTGTAGGAGTGTTCCACATCTACGATGCGCTTGTATGGTATTAGCAGGAGAGACTATGTGATGGTAGGGTTTACTGTTTTCAGGAGGATTCTTGCTAAGACTTCAGAGATGGTGAAGCTGCCTTTGTTTTGTTTAATTGTGTTAGAAACAGCGATAAGTGCTGATTCAAGGCACTTGCGTCTACGGAAATTAGTTTCTTTGATTACTAGTCGGGCGTCTTTGAATTTCATGAGATGATTGTTGGAATTTCGGTGTTGTACGCAGGCGTTGTTCAGGTTATCGTTTCTGCATGCATTAATGTGTTCATTGATGCGTGTTTCGAGGTTTCTTGCTGTTTCTCCTACATAAATTTTGTCGCAGCCTCCACAGGGTAACATAAGAACATAAGAACATAAGAATGGAGGAACACTGCAGAAGGCCTACTGGCCCATACAAGGCAAATCCTTATCAAAACCACCACTACCTAAGAATTTACTCCTGTACTCACGACACTAATCAAACCCAGCCCCTCCCACTCATATATTTGTCCAATCTCTTTTTAAAGCCACTGGTTCAAGGTGCTTGGATTTTGTCCTGGCTAGATCCTTTATAGAAGTACTGGAAGCGATGGCGACTCTAGTGTTAGCTTGTGCAAATACTTTAGAAATGTTGGATGCAACCTGGCTGTTGGGAAGAATTATAACTTTGTTTGGAGTGGTGTTGACGCGTGGAGAATTAATGACCTGAAGAGCTCTTTTCTTGCAATCTTTGATGAAAAAGAAAGGAAAATGTAAATCAGTGAAGGTTTGGTGAATGTATGTACATTCCTCGTCAAGAAACTCAATGGGCCTAAGACTGATCCCTGTGGAACACCACTTGTTACAAGTCCCCATTCGGATTTAACCCCATTTATGCACACTCTCTGCTTCCTATTGGTGAGCCATGACTCGATCCATGACAGCACTTTTCCCCCAATGCCATGAGCTGCCACTTTCTTTAACAGTCTCTGGTGCGGTACTCTATCAAAAGCCTTACTAAAGTCTAAATAAACAATATCGAATTATTTATCGTGATCAACAGCCTCAAAAGCTTTACTGAAGAAGGTTAATAAATTAGATAGGCAGGAACGGCCCCTCGTGAATCCATGCTGGGTATCATTAATCAAATTATGGTTATCTAGATGGCTTCTATTAATATCAGCTATAATTGACTCTAGTAATTTGCCTACAATTGAGGTCAGGCTTATTGGGCGGTAATTTGACGGTAGTGACTTGTCCCCTGTTTTAAAAATAGGAATTACATTAGCCATTTTCCACATATCAGACACTACACCTGTTTGAAGAGATAAATTAAAAATGTTAGATATTGGTTCACAGAGTTCCATTTTGCATTCCTTAAGAACCCTTGCAAAAAGCTCATCAGGACCCGGCGATTTATTTTGTTTCAGTCGGTCTAGTTGTTTCCTAACCATTTCGCTAGTGACTGTGATATTACATAATTTATCTTCTTCTGGGCCTCTGTAAAAATTAATTACTGGGATATTATTAATGTCTTCCTGTGTGAAAACCGAGAGAAAATAATTATTAAAAATAGAGCACATATCATTCTCCTTGTCAGTAAGATGCCCAAAGTTATTTTTAAGGGGACCTATCTTATCCCTAACTTTTGTTCTATAAACCTGGAAAAACCTTTTGGGTTAGTTTTTGAATCCCTAGCAACTTTAATTTCATAGTCCCGTTTAGCTTTTCTTATCCCCTTTTTAACGTCCCTCTTAATGTCAGTATACTGATTTATAAGATGACCCTCACCTCTTTTTATGCGCCTATAAATTCCTTTCTTCAATCAAAGAAACTAATTTCCGTAGACGCAAGTGCCTTGAATCAGCACTTATCGCTGTTTCTAACACAATTAAACAAAACAAAGGCAGCTTCACCATCTCTGAAGTCTTAGCAAGAATCCTCCTGAAAACAGTGAACCCTACCATCACATATCCTCTCCTGCTAATTCAACACAAGCACATCGTAGATGTGGAACACTCCTACACTGCCACCACCACCACCACCACCACTACCACCACTACTACCACTAATTTACTTAAATTCCTTTGCAACGTTGGACTATTTTCACAACTATCCCCCCCAAGGAGTAGAAACAGTACTATTTTAGTCGGGGATAATACCAAGAAAATTATAAGACAATGCCAAGAAAATTATAAGAAAGTGCCAAGAAAATTATAAGAAAATGCCAAGAAAATATTAAGAAAATACCAAAAAATATTAAGAAAATGCCAAGAAAATTCTATGAAAATTATTTTTGAGAAAATGCCAAGAAAATTTCAAGAAAATGTTGGAAGGTAAGCTCATAATTTCCAAAATCTGTGTGGGCGAAACGTCTACAAGTAGATTCCCAGATGTTGCACACGTGTCTAAGTCTTCCTTTGCGCATCTTTAATCTGGAAACGTTTCGCCAGCCAGTGGCTTCTTCAGTCCAATACAGAGAAAGATGAAAGATGAGGAGGACTTTGAGGTAATCAGTCCCTCAGTGCTGAACACCTTGACTCCAGGTTGAGGGACTGATTACCTCAAACTCCTCCTCTTCTTCCACCTTTCTCTGTATTGACTGAAGAAGCCACTGGCTGGCGAAACGTTTCCAAAATAAAGATAGGCAAACGTTTCACAAGTTGTCGGTATTCTTAACCACCTATGTCAGTTCTTGTATACGATCAGTAACGTTAGGTTAAAGATCATAGATGCAGCTAATGCGACGTTTTATTGTGGCGATGTTTTGCTCTCCAGCAGCACCCTCTTCTCCCTTATGTTCTTATCAGTAATGCTTAGGAAGGGATTCAGGGAAACCGGTTAGCCGGACTTGAGTCCTGGAGGTGGGAAGTACAGTGCCTGCACTCTGAAGGAGGGTGTTGATATGTTGCAGTTTTTTAACTGTAGTGTAGACACACCTCTGGCAAGACAGTGATGGAGTGAATGATGATGAAAGTGTTTCTTCTTTTTCTGGTCACCCTGCCTTGGTGGGCAACGGCAGATGTGTCAATAATAAAAAAATATAACACCCATTAACAAGGGTTCATAAAAAGAGCGAGGGTTAATATATATAACAGAACAGTATATTGGAAGGGGTTAGGCCCTGCCAGGCTGACACTTGTGTAGGGGGCAGCGCCCCCCTGTCCCTGAGTGTGGGACGTATACTTCCTACATGAATGTTGTAGTTGTTGTCGTAGCAGTTATGTTAGTAGTAGTGGTAGTAGTAGTAGTAGTAGTATATAAGAAAATAGAAGCACTGCAGCAGACCCACCTTCACTGGTATCTCCTCTCACTCTGTCTCTCAGTCTATCTTCATACGGGAGATTCCTTATACAGTGTATTAATTCTGTCAGCCTTCTATGTTCTCCAATGAATTTATATCCATTCTGTAGTAAGGAGACCAAAACTGAGCAGCAAAATACTTATACTTCTTGATAAATTAGACACATATGCAACACTTGGGTATCTTTACGGAGGAAACGTTTCGCCACACAGTGGCTTCATCAGTCCAATACAAAGTAGAAAGTTGTAAGGAGAGGAGGAGTTTGAGGTAATCAGTCTCTCGGCCTGGATGTGTTCAGTCCATCAATCTTGTAGTAAGTACAGCATAGGGCAAATAGAAGTTGCTTGTATACCGTAGACAGGTGAGGCGAAGCAGCAGGAGGCGGGGTCATAGTGGTACCATCCACTAGTCGAAGTAGGTCTTCGTCCAAAGGTTGGACAAGTGTTGAAGAATTCGTTTGTGTCTAATTTATCAACTTGTCGGTTCTCTGAACCATTCATCTACACCCTGTCTGACACAACAACATCTTGGGATCTTAATACAAACGAATTCTTCAACACTTGTCCAACCTTTGGACGAAGACCTACTTCGACTAGTGGATGGTACCACTATGACCCCGCCTCCTGCTGCTTCGCCTCACCTGTCTACGGTATACAAGCAACTTCTATTTGCCCTATGCTGTACTTACTACAAGATTGATGGACTGAACACATCCAGGCCGAGGGACTGATTACCTCAAACTCCTCCTCTCCTTACAACTTTCTACTTTGTATTGGACTGATGAAACCACTGTGTGGCGAAACGTTCAGAGAACCGACAAGTTGAGGATTACTAACTCTGTATAACACTTGGGTATCTTTACACTTGTATATGAAAGGTATACTTGATAAAGGCCACTGTGTGGGCGAAACATTGTCAATAAAGGATCACATTATACTACTTGTGTTTATTTTTCCACTAGCGACACTTGTCCACACTGAGTTGCATCTGCCTTCTTTCTTATGTTCTTAAATCCTCCTCAAGTTCACTGGCGTCCTCCTCAGACTTCACTTGAAGAATGAGACACTTATTCGACATATGGGAACATTGAATGAGGAAACGTTTCGCCACACAGTGGCTTTATCAGTCCAGTACAAAGAAGAACGGTGTGAAGAGAGGATTAGTTTGAGGTAATCAGTCCCTCAGCCTGGAATCGATGTGTTCAGTCCATCAGTCTTGAAGATAGTACAGCATATGGTCGGAAAAGTGGCCTATATAATGTTAAGTAAGAAGACACAGATACAACTAATGTGACATTTTATTGTGGCAACGTTTCGCTCTCCAGGAGCGCTGTCAAGCCGTTACAAACAATACATGGACACACAGGGTACATATAGGCTTATACACTGTAGCCAGGTGAGTGGAAGCATGAGGTGGTGGAGACACACGGCCAGTAGGCCTTCTGCAGTGCTTCTCCATTCTTATGTTCTTATGTAAGGTCATTAATTATGGATAACAATGGGCCACTTGTGACCGGTCCTCACTCAGACTTGACCAGATTAATACAAACACCACTTCAGACATGTGTCTTGCATGTCAACATGTGTTTACTTCTGCTTGACGGTGTTTTTAACAACTCTTCATAGCATCTGCTGCTTGTATTGTTCTCCTGTTATTACGAGTGTCGGATAAGAAATTCTCACCATTTAATTAATTGTTGGTAAGACACATAGGACACATTTATGTACTCACCTAATTGTGGTTGCAGGGGTCGAGACTCATCTCCTGGTGCCGCCTCTTCGCTGTCCACTACTGGGTCTCTGCTCTCCCTGCTCCATGAGCTTTATCATACCTTGTCTTAAAACTATGTATGGTTCCTGCCTCCACTATATCTTTCTCTAGACTATTCCACTTCCTGACTACTCTGTGGCTGAAGAAATACTTCCTAACATCCCTTTGACTCATCTGAGTCTTACCAACTTGTCGGAATTGTATACCATTTTGACATTTAAATAATTGTGCATATACTTATATACTGCTGCAACTGCTACTTTTACTACTACTACTACTACTACTACTACTACTCTACTACTACTACTACTACTACTACTACTACCTCACTGAAATTCTTATCAATCTGATATCACCGACAGAACAATGCTCCGCCTCTTTCTGAGTACCACCTGGATCCCCCTGGGTCACCCTGGGTCACCCTGGGTCACCCTGGGTCACCCTACTATGTTCCTCGTCATCATCAGAGGCGATATCAGAATCAGGTGTAGTAGCAGTGAGGCAGTGTGTGACCAGCCACAACACAGGTCAGACGTGTCTTCCCTCTACACCAGCACCCAGGACCAGCCCAGATCACACACCAGACCTGTGTTTCTTGGCCTCCAGCAGCTACTCACCAGACGTGTTTTGGCTCCGACCAGCTATACCACACAACTGGTTTCTTGGCCCACAGCTATAACTCACAGACGTGTGTTTCTTGCTCCACCAGCTACTACACCAGCCAGGTTTTGCTCCAGACCAGCTATAACTCACACCAGACCTGTGTTTCTTGGCCTCCCACAGCATACTCACACCAGACCTGTGTTTCTTGGCCTCCACGACCAGCTATAACTCACACCAGACCTGTGTTTCTTGGCCTCCACGACCAGCTATAACTCACACCAGACCTGTGTTTCTTGGCCTCCACGACCAGCTATAACTCACACCAGACCTGTGTTTCTTGGCCTCCACGACCAGCTATAACTCACACCAGACCTGTGTTTCTTGGCCTCCACGACCAGCTATAACTCACACCAGACCTGTGTTTCTTCTGGCTAACTCCAATTTTCCTCCGACCAGCTATAACTCACACCAGACCTGTTTTTGTCCCAAATATTAAATTGTTTCTTCTCCCCCATACTCCCCAGTATTTTTAACCACATTTGTGGTTTTCATGTAACTTATTCTAGATTTGTTATTGTAACTTTTTTTTTTTTTTCAGTAGTTTTGCTCTTATACTCGCATGTTAACTTATGAGGGTCGTTCATCTGCATCCCGCTGCTTCAGGAGGGCGAAACGTCTACAATTAAAGTTACCCACATGTCGCACGTGTGTATAATTCTTTATCTTATCGATATATCATTCATGTACACCTTGTCAGTACCTTACTCTTGATCACAAAGTTCCCGCTACAGTGACGCTACCTGGGGTGCCTTTCATCTACAATTCTTTGCTAAACCACAACTTCCCTACATCCTTTCTAAACTTAAATTTGTGCAACTTTAATTCATTGCTGCGAGTTCTGTGTTGGTTAAATATTTCCAGCACTTTATTTATATCCCCTTTATTTATTGCAGTTTTCCATTTACACACTCCAGTGTTATCCTCCCTAATATTGGATAAATTTAGATTTAGAAAGGACATAGGCAGGTACTGGTTTTCGAACAGAGTTGTAGATGCGTGGAACAATCTTCCGAGTAGGGTGATAGAGGCTAGGACCTTGGGTGGCTTTAAAAAGAGATTGGACAAATATATGAGTGGGAGGGGCTGGGTTTGATTGGTGTCGTGAGTACGGGAGTAAATTCTTAGGTAGTGGTGGTTTTGATAAGGACTTGCCTTGTATGGGCCAGTAGGCCTTCTGCAGTGTTCCTCCATTCTTATGTTCTTAATTCTAAGTGTTTACAGAGAGTACAGACTCGGTGCCGTCAGTCTGTCCTCGTAGCAAACATATTTCTGACACTTGGGGTCAACTTTGTCATTCTTCTGTGTTTTCCAGCACATTTATGTTAATTCTGTAATATGGTGACCAGAACTGTGCACCATAATATAAATGAAGCCTTAACAAGGATATATAAAGTTGAAGTATAACCTGAGGACTCCTGTTAGTTATACTTCTTGATATAAAGCCAAGAAATTCTTTTTCTCCAAGGTTGATGGACTGATTACGTCATCTTAATTCATTACTACCGCTGCCTTTGTATTTGACTGAAGAAGCCTACTGTGTAGGCGAAACGTTTCATCAATAAAGACACCCGACTGTTGCACATGTATATATACTTGGTGTCGCATTTGGTATATCCATTAAAGATTTCATGCAGTGTTTCTTTAGTTTCAGAGAGGACAGAAGGGAAGTGGAATGACTTGGATGAGGAGGAATCAGTAAGTAGCTTCAAGTGAAGGTACGGTAACTTTACGAACATGTACCGTAACTTCAAGTACAGGTACGGTAAAGCGCCCAGGTGGCTAGCAGTCGCCTACTCGACCCCCTCAACACAAAGCTGGTGATGTATTATTATTATTACGATTATATTTATCATTATTATTTTGTCATCATTATTATTATCATTATTTCTCCCCTTTTATTAATTTATATATGTAATTTGGATGGACATTTGAACTCTTTTTCGACAATATTTATTAAATGCAATTTATATATCTAATTCAGAGTTACAGTGGTACAGTTGTACAGTGGTAAGTGGTACAGTGGTAATTTGGTAAGTGGTACACAGGTAATATAGTAAAGTGGTACAGTGGTACACAGGTAATATAGTAACGTGGTACAGTGGTACACAGGTAATATAGTAACGTGGTACAGTATCAGATATTAGAGTGTACAATACATAAAAGATACAGCTATATTATAAACCATGTATGAGAGACAGTTGTGGATACAGCTGTATTCTTCTCACCTCTGTAATTAGTTATTACTGTAGTTAATTAGTCATTATTGTTTTCATTACAGCCGCTCCTTGGAGCTACGAAGGTTCAACAGGTAAGTCTCTCTCTCTTTCTCTTGGTGTATAAATATTTACACACTATTATTATTAATATTCCTCACATTTCCTCCACAAACTGTGGTTTTATCGATTTGGTAATAATAATAATAATAATAATAATAATATAAATAGCGTCAGGGTAAACTAAAGCAAATTTCTCTCATTTTTTTTCTGAGCAGGTCCTGCCTACTGGGCCCAGACATACCCACAATGCGGAGGCAGCAGCCAGTCACCCATCAACATCGTCACCTCCCAGGTGGTGGGCAACTACGCCTGGATGACATTCGGGTTTATAAACTACGAGATAGTGCCTTCTTCCATGACTATCACCAATAATGGTCACACAGGTGAGGACTGAAGATGTGTGTTGGTAGATGGTGGAGGTCTTGGAGGAGGTGTTGGTAGATGGTGGAGGTCTTGGAGGAGGTGTTGGTAGATGATGGAGGTCTTGGAGGAGGTGGTGGTAGATGGAGGTCTTGGAGGAGGTGCCGGTAAACTGGATGTCTTTGGTAAATTCCTTGTAGAGACCGGTAGGGTCTTCGGAAAAGAGCTGGTAGACTAACTAACCCAAGCCTGCATGACCTAACAGTTCCAGATGTATTAGGTTCAATACAGTTCCTCACATATGGATTCCTTCAGCCTTGCTAGTTACGCTCCACTGATTACTGCCAGACTGGCTAATTATCTTGACAGAGACAATTACTATATTTCTTAAGAGTGATTGTACAAGAAACATTATATACGATCAAATCTACATTGACAAATTAGCTACCCTAGTTATGGTTTGTTATCTTGATACAAAATATTAATATCCACTGTAGTGAGAATGATGTGCATCGTGTAGGACAGGGCACATGTGTAACTAATGCGACAGTTCATTGTGACAATGTTTTGCGATATTTATCGAATATTTCTAACATTTTGAGTGTTGTCCACAGCCCAGGTCACGCTGCAGCAGACTCCAATGCCCACAGTGATGGGCGGGGACCTGCTGGCCCAGTACACCTTCGCCCAGTTCCACTTTCACTGGGGCAGTCCGGGCATCATGGGCTCTGAACACACCATAGATGGCAAAAGGTAACTTTTGATATGAGTGTGTATTTCCTGAAAGGGATTTTGTCTATCGGCACTGTGCTGTTTTCCAGTTGTGTGTCGTGGTGATGATGTGGGACCAATTGCTAACTGTTTTCCTGTCATACACCATCACAGGATGGCTTTCATACATAAGACAATAAAATACGTGAGAGTGTGTAAGACCTGCCTAGAATGGGCCAGTAGGCCTGCTGCAGTGCGCATTCTCTTATTTCTACAAATACAGATACAACTAATGCTCATTCTGTCTTATGTTCTTAATACACTTTTTTCCTTTACAATGTAAAAAAATATTTTCGTTTTCCCTGGACAGATATGCGGCCGAGCTTCACATTGTTCACTACAAGACTGAGTATGGTAACGCCAGCGCAGCTTCCAGCTACTCCGACGGTCTCACTGTTCTCGGCATCCTTATACAAGTTGGAGAAGATGACAACCTCAGACTGCAGAGTGTCATTGATGGTCTCGCTGCCATCCACGAGGCAGGTAAGTTGCTCTTCTCCCTGTGAGAGTCTACCTGGTAGGTGTTCCAGGGGGTCAACGCCTCTGAATCAGGGCTTGATCTATATGGATACACCCGTATCCATATAGATCCAGTGCCTGGTGGAATCCATAACAATTGTACACTAATTCCTTTTCCCCGGATTATAGTATCTATCCGTGGTTTCTCCAGTATACCTTAGACAGAGTTGTACTTTGATATCAAGCGTGGCAGGATTACACCCTTAGCTTGTAAAACTAGTCTGTTTACAAACAAAAGACACTACGCACACTTTTAACATTATACAGAATTAAAATTATAATTACAATAATAATTAATTTTTGTTTATTTTAAATTCATGGAATATAATACATATTTTTTAACCATCAATCCCTAAATTCAGGTCTCATTGCGGTTTTCATTGACCCGAAATTTGGGTTCATTTCCAAATTGGTTTTATACAGACTCGAAATTCGAGTCTTAGTACTCTGTTGACTTCGAGTCCAGTACTCACTGCGGTCTCTGCTGACTTCGAGTCCAGTACTCACTGCGGTCTCTGCTGACTTCCGCAGTGAGTCCAGTACTCACTGCGGTCTCTGCTGACTTCGAGTCAAGTACTCACTGCGGTCTCTGCTGACTTCGAGTCCGGTGCCTAGTTCGATCTCATATAACTCCAGAACCTTCACGTTGACAGGAGCGACGAACCACATCGTGTCCTTCCCTCTGAGTGAACTGTTACCTGAGAACGTTGAGAACTTCTACAGTTACCAGGGGTCCCTGACCATCCCCCCGTGCAGCGAGGCCGTCATCTGGACGATCTTCAAGGAACCCATCACCATGTCCATGAATCAGGTGAGTTAACCTACCACCACCACCACTACTTTTTCTTCCTGTCTTGGTCTCGTCCCTGTCCCCCTCGCCTATATATACTGGTTCCAATGATATTTAAAGGGGTGGAGCGGTAAACCAGCGGAAGGTCTCGGTAAGATGACCAAAAGCTCCAGTGGTGGGTCATCATGTGACTAAGACTCTCATCAAGAAACACTTGTCCTGTTTCCCAATAAATCTTACCTAACTCTTTTGTGTTAGTGTAACTTGTAAATGGTCCAAATTGGATCGAAACGTCGTCGTAGGCTTCTCTGTCCTATTTGTGCCCTTTTGTTGTCTACCATCTTAACATGTTAAAAATGTCATGTAGACCAGCGTTAACATGCATTTAACTCTTATAAAGCTCTTCAATATACGTATTGGGTTTCTTTGTTCGTGAATGCGACTTTGTTATTGTAGTTGATGCACTCAGTGGAAAGTACGGGGTCGTTATGGACCGTTGGGGGACTTGAGGCTGGTCCAGAACGGACCAAATCCTCGATCAAGGCCTCAAGAAGTTGGATTAAGTAAATAAGTCTATTCATGTACAGGTACCCATAAATACAGTTACACATTGTTATATACAGCAGCGTATGTGTAAATTACCCAGCAAGATAACCCAAAAAAAAAGTGAAAGTGATTTATTTCCATTGGGGTCCTTGGAATTTTCATTGTAAATATCTAACCTTATGTTCATGGCAGCCGCTTGGCAGCTGTAAACAATTTGCCGATATCAGCGTGACTTTGCTCCCTGTAAATAAAGCATTGATACGTGTGTGTGTGTGTGTGTGTATGTATATGTGTGTATGTATATGTGTGTATGTATATGTGTGTATGTATATGTGTATGTATATACATGTATGTGTGTAGACTAATAGATTGCTCATTGCTTTATAATTTGTTCATGAGTGCAACCATGTACAGACGTAAGTAAATTTACTTACATGATTCATTACCTTGTAACTAGTGAATTAATTACCATTGTACCTTGTTCAGCTATCAAAACTTTGGGGCCCAGTCTCTGGACCCTATATATACCTCTGTAATCTGCAAATACCTTTGTAACTTGTCATGATTGTGACCATCTGAGTTCATTACCTTTGTAACTTGCTCAGCTATCAAACTTTGAGGTCCAGTCCCTGGACCCATTATGTACCTCTGTAATCTTTTGACTACCACCCACAGGATGGGTATGGGGTGCATAATAAAGATATCAAACAACTAAGCGTAAACTGATGTCAGTTTACGGTATTATTAACCGTGTCGTAACTTACAGATGTCCCAGTTCTTCAAACTTCTCACTGAGGAGAACACACCTCTCGTGGACAACTTCAGGCCCCTTCAACCACTGGGAAACCGCACGGTGAGACAATAACTGCCTTAAATACTCCTTCCTACTGACTTACATTAAATTCATTCACTAAGAGGTTATTATTGTTGTCATTATTATAATTATTGTTATTTCTGTTATTATTATTATTGCTATTATTATTATTATTATTATTATCATCATTATTATCATTATTATTATTATCATTATTATTATTATTATTATTTATTAATATTACAGGTGTATGACGGTAGCATGACGCCTCTCTGGGGTTACGAAGGCTTGATTGGTAAGTATAACTATCTTCCTTTGATTCTGTCTAAACAGGAGATATCTTCCCGTTGATTCTGTTCAAACAGGAGAGGAGACATCTCCCGTTGATTCTTTGACCTTCGGTAACATTTCTGTTTCTTTTTCCTTTTAGATTCCGTCAGTATTCAACCTTTTTTTATACCGTTTTTTTCCTTTACTATCTTCTGTTTAGCTCCCTTACCGCCTGTTTATTTCCCAGTTTGATTTTAACATTGATAATATTTTTCACCTAAATTACTTGGAACGGTTGAAGTCCCTTGATTTGTATTCCTTGGAACGCAGGCGAGAGAGATAAATGATAATATACACTTAGAAAATTCTAGTGGGATTAGTACCAAACTTGCACACGAAAATCACTCCCTATAAAAGCAAAAGACTCGGCAGGAGATGCAACATTCCCTCAATGAAAAGCAGGGGTGCCACGAGTACACTGAGAGACAACACAATAAGTGTCAGGGGCCCATGACTATTCAACTACCTCCCAACATGCATAAGGGGGATTAGAAATAGACCCTTGGCTGTCTTCAGGAAGACGCTGGACAGGTACCTAAAGTCAGTACTTGATCAACCGGGCTGTGGTTTGTACGTCGGTTTACGTGTGGCCAGCAGTAACAGCCTGGTTGATCAGGACCTGGTCTCAGACCGGGCCGGGGGGGGCGTTGACCCCTCGAAACCCTCTCCAGATCTCCGGTCATTTTTCCCTTGTTCGTGCATTTTTTCCCTGCCTTCCATACATTTTTCCCTGCCTTTTGTTTACATTCATTCTCTATGGTAAATGGTGTGAGTTTAAATGATAATTTCGTTTTTGTTTCTTACCGTGTTTCTCCTGTGTCTCCTTCCAGCACCCCAGTACTGGCCTAAGTACTTTCCTCTGTGTGGTGGCTCTGCTCAGTCTCCTGTGGACATTGTCATTAAGAAAGTACAGCCGGTCTTCCAGAGTCACTTCGTCTTCACCAACTTCGACGCCACACCTCTCACCACCACCCTGGAGAACAACGGTCATACAGGTGAGTGCCAGTACTATTACTACTGACTATTATTATTACTTCTATGACTAAGTTGGACCTGTGTTCCTCCTTTCTTTGTTACTAACACCGCCACCACTACTGCTAACCTTGTCCTCGCTCTCTCTCTCCCCTACCCTATTCCTCTCCTCCAGTCTATTTACTTGTGAAGTCTCACCCTCAGCCTGACTACTCAAAACTATCACTGCTGTTAGTAGACGGAGGTTAGAGCCTCCAGTACTCCTAGTGCTCAATAAATCACACATATTTAGCCTCACCCCCCATGACGTACTATGTCTTCTCTAGGACTCGCTAACCCACACTGGTTAGTAAAGTTATGTAGGCACAGGTACACGTAAGTATAATCATACATTGTGTAAATTACCTAGTTTTGCGAGGCTTCCATGAGTGGACATGTACAACAGTCGGGGACCGAAACGTTTCCTAATAAATATGTCAGTGTTTTCTTACGTGTCTTTCTAAACCAACTTGTCGGTATTTAATACCATCATCTTTATTACTACCGCTGCCTTTGTATTTGACTGAAGAAGCCTACTGTGTAGGCCAAACGTTTCATCAATAAAGACACCCGACTGTTGTACATGTGTCTTAGTCATCAACTTATCGGTATTTTATACAATTTACAACAATGAGCAAACTACATGACGACTACGACTACTGGTTGTCCTTACAGCTCTGGTACGAGTAACTATGGCGCCCGGAGTGGCACTTCCCTCGCTTACTGGAGGAGGACTCACCGACCAGTACACCTTCACCCAGTTCCACTTCCACTGGGGCAGGAACCATGACGAGGGATCCGAACACACTATCAATGGTGGAAGGTGAGTGGTGCTAGTTTATAGTGAATTGTGGTTATAATTTATAGTGAGTTTGTGGTTATCAGAGTTGTCGATGATGAATTAGACATGTGCAACACTGAGGAAACGTTTCGCCACACAGTGGCTTCATCAGTCCATACAAAGGCGAATGGTGAAGAACAGGACTTTGAGGTAATCAGTCCCTCAGCTTTGAGTCGATGTAATCAGTCCATCAATCTTGAAAAGAATACAGAATATGTGTGAAGAAGTGACTGATTACCTGAAACTCCTGTTCCTCACCATTCTCCTTTGTATGGACTGATGAAGACACTGGGTGGCGAAACGTTTCCTTAATAAAGATACCCAAGTGTTTCACATGTGTCAAATTTATCAACTTGTGGTTCTCTGATGCGTGGAACAATCTGCCGAGTAGGGTAGTAGAGGCTAAGACCCTGGGTGGCTAAAAGAGATTCGACAAATATATAAGTGAAAAGGGCTGCGTTTGATTAGTACCTGAGGTGCTGAAGCTAATTCTTGAGTAGCTTTGGGAAAGGGGCGGACAGATGCGTGGGTGGTTTTGATAAGGACTTGCCTTTTATGGGCCAGTAGGCCTACTGCAGTGTTCATCTATTATATGTTATGTTATAGTGTATGAACCACGGAACGGGTGGGGTTAGAACCCATGACAAATGAATGGTAAAACTCCAGGCCAGTGCGTAAGCCACTGGACCAGCTGGCTACAATAAAATTCATCCAGATAGGTATATTTTTACACAAGTTTTTACAGATGAATCTCCCGCGAGCGTTGCCGTGACGAACTCTAGCTCATGTCCCCTCAAAGTCGTCATCATGTCCTGCCTTGTATGGGCCTACTGGCCCATACAAGGCAGGTCCTTATCAAAACCACCAGCGTTCTTGGTAAGCGCTACCCAAGAATTTTATCTTGTACCCCAGGCACCAGTCAGACCCAGCTCCTACCACTCATTTATAAAACTCGTAATAACACGAGTTTTACGACTCACAAGAGAGCTAGATGGTGCCTAATGAATGTAGCCACAGAAAGGGAGGCGAATGATTGTTTATATTTTTAGCTAACACACATGTAAATATAAATATCTCATTTTACCTTTTTTCTAGTATATCTCCTTTATAGTGTAATAATATATTATCTCCTTTATAGTATAATAATAAGATATTATCTCCTTTATAATATAATAATAAAGTAATAAAAGGATCCCAATGGAAATAAGTCACTTTATCTGACTTTTTTGGGTTATTTTCCTAGGTTCTCTACACATATGCTGCTGTAAATGAATGGTTCAGAGAACCGACGAGTTGGTAAATTAGACACATATGCAACACTTTGGTATCTTTATTGAGGAAACGTTTCGCCACACAGTGGCTTCATCAGTCCATAAAAAGGAGAATCGTGAAGAACAGGAGTATGAGGGACTGACCACCTCATACTCCTCCTGTTCTTCACGATTCTACTTTGTATGGACTGATGAAGCCACTGTGTGGCGAAACGTTTCCTCAATAAAGATACCCAAGTGTTGCATATGTGTCTAATTTACACACATATGTTGCTATTATGATAATCTATGTAACTGTATTTGTGTGTACCTGAATAAAGTTACTCGCCAGGGGTTCTAACCCCACCTATACCCTGGTTTGTCTTCGTAAGGCAGTTACAGTGTATTGTTGTGGTAGCATGGTTTGATATAGTGTATTGTGGTTTTGGGATCACCTGTCTTTACCCACCAGCAGCAGCAACTAACTCACCTGCCGCTTCAACCTTCAGGTACCCAGGTGAGCTTCACATAGTCACCTACAAGACCCAGTACTCCACCCTGACGCAGGCACTGAATTATAACGATGGCGTAGTGGTGTTGGGGATCTTCCTGAAGGTAGCTCCTGAAGACAACACTGTGCTCTCTCCCATCATCACAGCTCTCCCTCAAGTTCTCAACGCAGGTAAGTACAGTTCTCATTGTGAAGGATTAAGACATAAGAACCTAAGAAAGTAGGAGCACTGCAACAGGGCTGCTGGCACATACTAGGCATGTTCTTCTAAAATTCAAACCCACTAACATGAGTACTGTTCTCAGTGTGAAAGATTGCCAAGGACCCCGATGGAAATAAGTCTCTGACTTTTTTGGGGGGGTTATCCTAGGTAATTTACTCTATGTATCATAATTATTCCCACGTGTACCTTTTTTTTTTTTTTTTTTTTAACACATCGGCCGATTCCCACCAAGGCAGGGTGGCCCGAAAAAGAAAAACTTTCATCATCATTCACTCCATCACTGTCTTGCCAGAAGGGTGCTTTACACTACAGTTATAAAACTGCAACATTAACACCCTCCTTCAGAGTGCCGGCACTGTACTTCCCATCTCCAGAACTCAAGTCCGGCCTGCCGGTTTCCTGAATCCCTTCATAAATGTTACTTTGCTCACACTCCAACAGCACGTCAAGTATTAAAAACCATATGCCTCCATTCACTCCTATCAAATACGCTCACACATGCTTTCTGGAAGTCCAAGCCCTCGCACACAAAACTTCCTTTACCCCTCCCTCCAACCTTTCCTAGGCCGACCCCTACCCCGCCTTCCCTCCACTACAGATTTATACACTCTCGAAGTCACTCTGTCTCGTTCCATTCTCTCTACATGTCCAAACCACCTCAACAACCCCTCCTCAGCTCTCTGGACAATCGTTTTGGTGATCCGCACCTCCTCCTAATTTCCAAACTCGAATTCTCTGCATTATATTCACACCACACATTGACCTCAGACATGACATCTCCACTGCCTCCAGCCTTCTCCTCGTTGCAACATTCATCACCCATGCTTCACACCCATATAAGAGCGTTGGTATAACTATACTCTCATACATTCCCTCTTTACTTCCATGGACAAGGTTCTTTGTCTCCACAGACTCAAGTGCTCCACTCACCCTTTTCCCCTCATCAATTCTATGATTCACCTCATCCTTCATAGACCCATCCGCCGACATGTCCACTCCCAAATATCTGAATACATTCACCTCCTCCATACTCTCTCCCTCCAATCTGATATCCAATCTTTCGTCACCTATTCTTTTTGTTATCCTCATCACCTTACTCTTTCCTATATTCACTTTCAATTTTCTTCTTTTACACACCCTACCAAATTCATCCACCAACCTCTGCAGCTTCTCTTCAGAATCTCCCAAAAGCACAGTGTCATCAGCAAAAAGCAACTGTGACAACTCCCACTTTGTATTTGCTTCTTTATCTTTTAGCCCAACACCTCTTGCCAAGACCCTCGCATTCACTTCTCTTACAACCCCATCTATAAATATATTGAACAACCACGGTGACATCACACATCCTTGTCTAAGGCCCACTTTTACTGGGAAATAGTCCCCTTCCCTCCTACACACTCTAACCTGAGCCTCACTATCCTCATAAAAACTCTTCACTGCTTTCAGTAACCTTCCTCCTATTCCATACACCTGCAACATCTGCCACATTGCCCCCTATCTACCCTATCATACGCCTTTTCCAAATCCATAAATGCCACAAAAACATCTTTACCCTTATCCAAATACTGTTCACCTATATGTTTCACTGTAAACACTTGGTCTACACACCCCTACCTTTCCTAAAGCCCCTTGTTCATCTGCTATCCTGCTTTCTGTTTTACTCTTAATTCTTTCAATAATAACTCTACCATACACTTTACCAGGTACACTCAACAGACTTATTCCCCTATAATTTTGCACTCTCTTTTGTCCCCTTTGCCTTTATACAAAGGAACAATACACGCTCTCTGCCAATCCCTAGGTACCTTACCCTCTTCCATACATTTATTAAATAATAGCACCAACCACTCCAAAATTATATCCCCACCTGCTTTTAACATTTCTATCTTTATCCCATCAATCCCAGCTGCCTTACCCCTTTCATTCTACCCACTGCCTCACGAACTTCCCTACACCCACAACTGGCTCTTCCACACTCCTACAAGATGTTATTCCTCCTTGCCCTACACACGAAATCACAGCTTCCCTGTCTTCATCAACATTTAACAAATCCTCAAAATATTCTCTCCATCTTCCCGATACCTCTAACTCTCCATTTAATAACTATCCCATCTACCTTTTACTCCCACTGTAGCTATAACTAAAAAGTGATCTGATATATCTGTAGCCCCTCTATAAACATGTACATCCTGAAGTCTACTCAACAGTCTTTTATCTACCAATACATAGTCCAACAAACTACTGTCATTACGCCCTACATCATATCTTGTATACTTATTTATCCTTTTTTTCTTAAAATATGTATTACCTATAACTAAACCCCTTTCTATACAAAGTTCAATCAAAGGGCTCCCATTATCATTTACACCTGGCACCCCAAACTTACCTACTACACCCTCTCTGCATGTTTCTCCCACTTTAGCATTTAGGTCCCCTACCACAATTACTCTCTCATTTGGTTCAAAAGTTCCTATACATTCGCTTAACATCTCCCAAAATCTCTCTCTCTCCTCTACACTCCTCTCTTCTCCAGGTGCATACACGCTTATTATGACCCACTTTTCGCATCCGACCCTTATTTTAATCCACATAATCCTTTGAATTTACACATTTATATTCCCTCTTTTCCTTCCATAACTGATCCTTCAACATTATTGCTACCCCTTCCTTAGCTCTAACTCTCTCAGATACTCCTGACTTAATCCCATTTATTTCTCCCCACTGAAACTCGCCTACCCCCTTCAGCTTTGTTTCGCTTAGGGCCAGGACATCCAACTTCTTTTCATTCATAACATCGGCAATCATCTCTTTCTTATCATCCGCACTACATCCACGCACATTCAGACAACCCAATTTTATAAAGTTTTTCTTCTTCTCGTTTTTAGTAGATTTGTACAGGAGAAGGGGTTACTAGCCCATTGTTCCCGGCATCTTAGTCGCCTCATACGACACGCATGGCTTACGGAGGAAAGATTCTTTTCCACTTCCCCATGGACAATAGAGAAAATAAAAAGAACAAGAGCTATTAAGAAAAGAAGAAAAACCTAGATGTGTGTATGTATATATATGCATGTGTATGCCAGTGTAGTGTGACCTAAAGTGTAAGTAGAAGTAGCTAGATATACCTGTTATCCAGCGTGTTTATGAGACAGAAAAAGACACCAGCAATCCTACCATCATGTAAAACAGTTTCAGGTTTCTGTTTCACAGTCACCTGGCAGGACGGTAGTACCTCCCTGGGTGGTTGCTGTCTACCAACCTACTACCTACATGTACCTGTGCCTAAATAAACTTACTTAAGACACATGTACAACATTTAAGTATCTTTATTTTAACACAGTTCTACATTCTGTAGTTTCTTCGTTTCAATACATAGATGACATATGAGTCATCATTGAATACTAGTGTTGTAATGATGGGGGTCTCATTAGTAATATGATTTTGTTTGGATTTTTAACCCCGGATAACCCAAGAAAGTCGGTACGTCATCGAAGACTGTCCTCAATAGATTTTGCCACCGAAGTGGCTAGTTTATTGTTCACTCCATATCCATCCTGTGGACGGTAGCGCAAGAGCATATGGATACACAAAAGGCCTAGGAACTAGGCCCCAAAAGGGTTAACAATTGTACATTTGGATTTATATCTACATTTCACTTATCTGTTACAAGCAAATTTAGGGAATTTGCTTAGTATAACTGGTATCTTATTTTCATTAATAAGATATCTTGACATGTCATATAGGTTATTATACTGTCTATCTCTATATTCCTCAATAAGTGCACAATTAAGCACATAGTGTTCAAGACAGTGACCATATGCCTGATCACATAATTTTGCATTTAGTTTGATCATCATCTGTGTGTCTCCCAAACTGCCAGAAGTACTTGTAGCTAAGCCTAAGCCTGGCCACTACAACATCAGTCAGTACTTGTAGCCAAGCCTAAGCCTGGCCACCACAACATCAGTCAGTATACTTGTAGCCAAGCCTAAGCCTGGCCACCACAACATCAGTCAGTACTTGTAGCCAAGCCTAAGCCTGGCCACTACAACATCAGTCAGTCTGTTCACATTGCAAGTTGCTCCACAAACATGCCCATCTATGCTCACGTTATCAGGAGCACAGATAGGCACGTTCATGGAGATTAGATTTGAATTTATATATACAGTTCACTTATCTGTTACAAGCAAATTTAGGAAATTTCTAACTGGTATCTTATTTTCATTAATAAGATATCTTGACATGTCACATAGGTTATTATACTGTCTATCTCTATATTCCTCAATAAGTGCACAATTAAGCACATAGTGTTCAAGACAGTGACCATATGCCTGATCACATAATTTGCATTTAGTTTGATCATCATCTGTGTGTCTCCCAAACTGCAGAAGTACCTGTAGGCAGGCCTAAGCCTGGCCACCACAACATCAGTCAGTACTTGTAGCCAAGCCTAAGCTTGGCCACTACAACATCAGTCAGTCCTCAATAAATATACCTAATGCTCCTTCTTTCTTATGTTATTAAGCTGTGGAATAAAACAGGTAATTTATTCTCAAGTCACGTAAAAGAACACAAGTGCAACTAATGTGACATTTTATTGTGGCAACGTTTCGCTCTCCAGGAGCTTTATCAAGCCGTTACTAACGGCTTGTGTCCTTTTACCTAACATTATCAGTAATTCTACTAACATTAATACGATTTATACTCATGTACATGTGTGAGCAGGGTAATATTTTGTGAAGGGATTCAGGGAAATCAGTTAATTGATTTAGTTGGACTTGAGTCCTGGAAATGGGAAGTACAATGCCTGCACTTTAAAGGAGGGGTCTGGGATAGTGACAGCTGGGAGGGACTATTCTCAGCTGTCGTATCTGAGCGCCTCTGCAAAGACAGTGATTATGTATGAGTGAGGTGAAAGTGTTGAATGAGGATGAAAGTATTTTTTGGGGGGGATTTTCTTTCTTTTTGGGTCACCCTGCCTCGGTTGGAGACGGCCGACTTGTTAAAAAAAAAAAACATGACATCACCTGACCCATAACTCACCTGACTTCCTTCTGTATTTTTTTAACCTCCCGTTCTCAGTAGTGGATTGAAAAAGCCTCCAGTGGACGAAATACCTGATTAATGACGTACTTCTGCCCTCATTCCTTATAAGTATTTACAAGTTCTTTGGATTTCCATTCTACTGTCTTTATTCAGTCTTCTGGTGCTTCTTTGGACTTCCAGTCTACTGTCTTTATTCCATCTTGTGTCTGTGCCTGCAAAATTTATTTCACCTTGATGCATCTAAATGGAAAATTCCCATAATTTCCCACCAGACACCACCACGACGATTCCCAGCTTCCCCCTGCAGAACCTCCTGCCTGGGAACACAGTGAACTACTACCGCTACCAAGGCTCCCTCACCATCCCTAACTGCAACGAGGTGGTCTCATGGACAGTCTTCTCGCAACCCATTCCAATTTCACTCGCTCAGGTAAGAGCTCCAACAAGCTTTGTTTGCAAGTAAATTTAGTACACATAAGTATAATTACTCCTTGGAAAAGTGGAACAGAATTCTTCCTCCGTAAGCCATGCGTGTCGTAAGAGGGGACTAAAATTCCGGGATCAAGGGGCTAGTAACCCCTTCTCCTGTATACATTACTAAATTAAAAAGAGAAACTTGCGTTTTTCTTTTTGGGTCACCTTACCTCGGTGGGATACGGCCGGTTTGTTGAAAGAAGTATAATTATCCAACATGTGTCAATTACCCAGGATAACCCATAAAAGTCAGCGTCCATGGTTGGTTATCTAGGTTTAAAAAGCTGTTCTAAGGGTCAAGGCAGTACGTAACCTCTCAACCACCTGACAATATTATTTTAATCCCTAAAAACAAGGAAACACACCCAAATATACCCTCTCGGTGTATGTAGTCTGTGTAAATCTATAAAAGATCTCAAATAGTTTCGCAAATATATCTTATTTGCATACACACAAAATCAAAACGTTCATATTCAATTTAGCCTTAATTTTTTTTTTTTTTTGTATATGTTCTTGCAACTCCAGGACCAACTTAACAGTAAACATAACACTAAAGAAAAGACAATGTAGCCTAGTGAACCATCCTTCTGGAGTTTATTTTAGTTTACCTCCAAACACTGCAAGAGCTAGAGAAAATATTTTAACTGATAACTTTGTTATTTCAGCTAGCAGCGTTCAGGACCCTACACGAGGAGACTGGTCAACAGCTAGAGTTCAACTTCCGTCCAGTACAGCCTCTTAATGGACGTCCGGTAAGATACAGTGATAGACAGATACGTAGACACATACACACACAACTAGGTGAGTACACAATCAGTAGTAGAAAGATACAAGAGACACATACGAACAGAGGTTCCTTACATTATGCTTAGTGTTTCCTACAGGGAATTATGATCTTTGACATTATAAGCCAGTCTATGTACTGTTAATTCCTGATAACGAATAGGAATCTTTTGGGATTTCGAACTTTTGCTCTATACATTTAGCCTGCTAACATGTGCACTAAAAGGACTTCATTACGTCCCAATGAAACACAAAATTCAATGGGTATTCAGTCGATCCCTGTGTTTTTTCCTTGACCGACTTTGTTATGGTAGCAATACTTCACTTTCTGTAATCGGAGCCTCCATCTCAAATGTTTCGTCAGTGAATATATCAATACCGCTTTTAATAAGCACAGAAAGGCCATCATATACTCTATATCCTGTTACAACAAGGTCACATATTTTATTACATTATGTTCGTGAACCAACGCTATGCTACTTCAGTATTGAAGTAACACACTGCACCATCAATGTTTAAAGTGCTGAGTTAAGTCCATTACATCGTAACAAACTTTATTGCAATTTTCCTCGTGATTTTCCCTTTCTCTTATCTTCCTTTAGTTTTTCATGAATCGTCTTTACCTTTTCTCACACACCTTGATTATGTGGAGGTGATACTTTCTGATTTATAAATGTCTTCGTTCTAACTCATTCTAGATTGTTGTTGAAGAGAAGGTGGTACATTCTCACGCGCTGCTACAACACCTTCAACCTGCACTACTTCTTGTATTGCTGCTGCCGCCACTTCTACGGTAGTGGCCCTTGTTTGATCAACGGTCGAATCAATCACATTATCCAAGTGTTGAATTAATTTTATCGATTCAATGACTATTTGACTTTCACTCAATATTATGTGTCCTGCTCCTCCTCCTGCAGTATAGACGATGATACTTTCCGAGCTTTGGAGCATCTTGCACTAAATAAACCTACTTAGACAGTCAATCAAGGGTTTTCTGGGTCGGTACGTTTCTCGGTCGGCGGTCTCTGTCCAGGGGTTAAAATGCCTTCACTATAATCAAAGTTACCAGGCTCCTGGTGGGTATCTTATTCCAAAAATTCCATTACCATTATATGTTTTGGTTTTTCTTGTCGCTTTGTGCAAAAATTAACTTGCACGTTTCGACGATCACATTATTACCGACCATCAGATCACACTCCTGTGACCACAGTACAGGACTTTTCTTGTGCTCTGTAGATAAATTCTCTGTCAAAACTCTTCACTCATCGGGGACATTAGTAATGTCTCTACTCAAAAAGATCACTCCGTGGGCGATGTTTGCGTGTTTAGGCCACTACTTAATGAAATGCTCCAGACACACTAATACGAGCGTACGAAGGGTCCTCCGATAATTCTGTACAGTGAATATATTCTTCCTACACTTTATATATATATCGTGAATTATCTATACACGTAAATGGACTGTGTTGCAGGAATGACGTTTGAGATTCAGTGCCACAGTCTGAACCTTTCTTGTATGACTGATTTCCATCCACTGCTGTACAAACATCGGGGACGCTGTGAGTCGTGGCACTCACGGTATTGTGAGTCGTGGCAGTCACGGTATTGTGCGTCGTGGCAGTCACGGTATTGTGAGTCGTGGCAGTCACGGTATTGAGAGTCGTGGCAGTCACGGTATTGTGAGTCGTGGCAGTCACGGTATTGTGAGTCGTGTCTTCATGTTTCAGGTGTTGATCACAAAAGGTTGACTGGTTGAGGCAGAAGCCCACCACCACCAGCAGCAGCACCACCACCACCAGCAGCAGCACCACCACCGCCTCCACCAGCAGCAGCAGCACCACCACCACCACCGCCTCCACCACCACCACCACCGTCTCCACCACTACCACCAACATCGTTGACACCACCACCATCTCCACCTCTGTTCCTACCACTTTCTTTGGCTCTCATTTCGTCTCACTCTCTATTTCTCTAACTTTCTCTCCTTTCTCACTCTTTTTAATTGTGTTTCTTCCTCTCTCTCTCTCTCTCTCTCTCTCTCTCTCTCTCTCTCTCTCTCTCTCTCTCTCTCTCTCTCTCTCTCTCTCTCTCTCTCTCTCTCCATTTAATACCACTAATAAAAACTAGTATTTAAAGTCGTAATATAATCTGCAACTTAAACGATATATAAGATGTAATAAAATATTATGTGTGTAATATTATTCTTATTTTCAATTATAACTGATGTTTATGATATATGTTGTCTGTGTTGTTGCTTTTCATTTATTTTTAAGCACAATTTTATTTCAAATGTTTTAAAAATAAAAATAGGGGACACTACGAGCGTATCTTTATTCTTTGTATTGCCTAAAGTAATATATTTGTTTATGTAATAATAATTCCAATAAAATATTCCTAAGTATGATCAAACTTGGGGCAGATATTTTATTTCGACTTTTCAACAGTGGATAATAATATCGTGAGGCCGTAACCCCTACGCTCAAAATAATGGTTAATTTGAATAATTTTTGGAGTTGGCTGAAATACTAACCCAAAATTAATGGACTCGAAGAAATACATCATTATTATACTGAAGCGCAAATGATAAACCCTTATGGGTGACCCAGCACTGGTCGAGGCTCGTTACTCCGTCAGGTAAGCCACACTGCCTGGCTTACATTTGTGGCTGCAATTTGTGCAATGGAAACAGAGTCAGTGGGGTGTTAAGAGAAAATGATGCGATAAACCCAAATGGGTAGCGCACTGATGTGCCTAAATAGACTTACACTGGTGAGGGCCGGTAGAAACCTGTACCAAAGATGGCTAACAAAACTAGGTCATGTGACTACTAACTACTACGAAGATAAGATATGTTGGGATTTTTAACCCGGGATAGGGAGGGTTAACCACCCAGGATAACCTAAGAAAGTCAGTGCATCATCGAGGACTGTCTATCTTATTTGTGCTCCTTCAATCTTGGCCCCCATGATGCCACCCACACCAGTCAGCTAACACTCAGGTATCTACTTACTGCTAGGTGAACAGGGACAGCAGGTGTAAGGAAACGCGTAACGTTTCTACCCGTGCCGGGGATTAACCACGGACACTCAGTGTATGAGGCAAGTGCGTTGCCAACTAAGCCACGGGACACCGTATTACTACTACTATTACATCTAGATATATATAAATAGGAAGCGAATCTGTCCGTCACTCAAGCCTACACATCTTGCACCGAATCACCCACATGGGTTTAGCGCTTAACATGGTCCCGTGGCCTGGCTGGCAAAGCACACACGAAGGGCCCGGGTTCGATTTCCGGCGGGGTAGAAACATTTCGATGCGTTTCCTTACACCTGTTGTCCTGTTCACCTAGCAGCAAGTAGGTACCTGGGTGTTAGTCGACTAGTGTGGGTCGCATCCTGGGGGACAATAATAATAATAATAATACTTTATTGAGACATGGTACAGTGATACATGGTTGGGTAGACAAGATACATAGGTATTGATGAGATGTACATGCCAAAAGCCCCTAATATGCTGTGCATTGCGGGCATTCTTAGGACGACTTAATTGTAGACTACATGGTAAAAAGTTATGGTTGATAATTTATAAAATAAGTATAATTGTGTATCTAAGTCATAAAGTTTGAATATAAGTTGGACATATCAATTAATTGTAGCAATGCAACTAATTGAGTGAGATAACAATTTAAAACAATTAATTGCATTGCAGTTTCAGTTTACGTGGTCATTATAATGTAAATGTTGTGGAAACAGTTAGCTTAGTATGTATTATTCATAACAGGTTTTTACATTTAAGTGATTAGTAAGTTTTTTATATTTAAGGAAATAAGACAGACAGTCCTCGATGACGCACTGACTTTCTTGGGTTATCCTGGGTGGCTAACCCTCCGGGGTTAAAAATCCGAACGAAATCTTATCTTATCTTACTACTTACTTACTTACTACTTCAAATATTCTACATATCTTTTTAATAACTTATATACTCATGGTCCCTTTCAAAATAATGCCGGTGTGAGGAGCCAATAAGAGATCGTCTTAGGTAGCGAGCCAATGAAAGGAGGTCTTGCAAGTGGCGTAGGGGTCACAATGTCATCATGGCCACACCGCCTCACAAGGAAATCCAACAAATTCGGGGAAAGAAGAGGAATTTCTTCTTAAAGGAGGCGAGGCGGGTAGTGAGCCAGGTGTCAGGGGTGCCGGGCAAGGACTGGCTGGCCGCCATAGCTAAATATGCCGCCGAAAATGGTAATATGACTGACTTTTTTTTTCGGGGGGGGGGGGGGGGAGTTATCCTAGGTAACTTACACTATAAATAAGTTTATTCCAGGTACACATAAATACAGTTATATAAACTATCATACATAGCGCCATATGTGTAGATTACCCACCAGGATAACCCAAAAAAAAGTGACATTTCCATGGGGTATGATAATTATGCCTACATGTACCAGTGCCTAAATAAACTTACTGCTTTGGTCTGCACCTTCCATAAGAACATAAAGTACGAGGGAACTGAAGTAGGCCTACTGGCCCATGCTAGGAGAGAGCCAAAAGGTACCTAATGAATGTAGTGACAGAAAGGGAGAGTGATTTATTGTATAGCTAACATACAAGGACCCTGGTGGAAATAAGTCACTTTGATATTTTTGTGTTTTCCTGGATAATCTACACATATGCTGTTATGTATGATAATTTATGTAACTATTTATGTGTATCTGTACCTGAATAAGCTTACTTAATTTACACTGATAATTGTACTTATGTGTACCTGTGCCTAAATAAACTTACTTAATTCTTTGGTGCTGTATAACCCCTGTGGTTTAGCGCTTCTATTTGATTATAATAATTAATTCTTTGGTCTGAACCTTCGATGAGAACATAAAGCACGAGAGAACACTACAGTAGGTCTACTGGCCCATTCTAGGCAGGTTTTACATAATTCATGTAATATTAATGTAAATAACTCATTTTACCCTATTCCTAGTATATATCTCCTTTTATTGTAACTGATTTTCACACAGTTGGGTTATTTAGCTGTTTTAACTTTAAATGTTTAAATAATAAGTTATTACAAGGACCCTACTGGAAATAAGTCACTTTGTCTAACATTTTTTAGTTTTCCTAAGTAATTTACACTGGGAATGATAATTGTACTTATGTGTACCTGTGCCTAAATAAACTTACCCATCCACACCCACTATATTTGAAGCTCAAAGTTCTTACCTCAATGGAATACAAGGACCCCAATGGATATAATTTACTTAGATTTTTTTGGGTTATCCTAGGTAATTTTACACATATTGCTATGTATGATAATTTTACTTGTGTGCTTGTACCAAAATAAACTTACTAATGATGCTACTTGGCAGTTTGTTCCATTCACCAACTCTGTTACCAAGCCAGTACTTCCCTGTATCCTCTTTAAATCTAAGTTTCTCCAACTTGAATTCATTGCTGTGAGTCCTGTCTTGTTTAGATACTTGCAACATGCTATGTATATCCCGTCATTATTCCTGTTTTTCATTCGTACACTTCAAAAATATCATCTCTAATTCTAAGCCTGTTTTTGTAGGAAGGGTTTCTAATACATAGAATCCACTATCATCCTTCTCTGTGTGTTTTCCAGCACATTTATGGTCATTCTGTAATATGGTTACAAGTGAGCTCTGTAATCTAAATGAGGACTTACAAAGGATATGTAAAGTTGAAGTCAGCACTGTATGACTCTACTGGGTTTAGCAGTTATTTATACCCATAATAATAATAAAGTTGAAGTATAACCTGAGGGAGGACTCCTGTTATTAATACTTCTTTATATGAAGCCAAGAATTCTATTAGATTTATTGCAAACACTCCTAACTTTTTTAAACCATACCACGGGTGGGGTTCGAACCCACGGTCAGAGAGTCTCAAAACTCCAGACCGTCGCGTAAGCCACTGGGCCAGCTAGCTTCAACAAGATTCATCCAATTAGGTATATTTCTACACCATAGGAAGGTTAGCATAGGCACCACTGTGTCCACAAATGCAAGTTTTTACAGACGAATCTCCCGCTAGCATGGCCGTGACGAACTCTAGCTCAAGTCCCCTTCAAAGCCGTCAACATGACTCACGAAATTGTAATGACACGATTGCAAACAAACCATACCACAGGTGGGGTTCGAACCCGCGGTCAGAGAGTCTCGAAACTCCAGACCGTCGTGTAAGCCACTGGGCCAGCTAGCTTCAATATGATTCATCCAACTATGTATATTTCTACACCATAGGAAGGTTAGCATAGGCACCACTGTGTCCACAAATGAGCTAGAGTTCGTCACGGCCATGCTAACAGGAGATTCGTCTGTAAAAACTTTCATTTGTGGACACAGTGGTGCCTATGCTAACCTTCTTATGGTGTAGAAATATACCTAGTTGGATGAATCTTATTGAAGCTAGCTGGCCCAGTGGCTTACGCGACGGTCTGGAGTTTTGAGACTCTGACCGCGGGTTCGAACCCCACCCGTGGTATGGTTTAAAAAAGTTAGGAGTTCTGGTTGGCAGTAATTAAGCCAAGACAACAGTGCATAAGTGTTTGCAATAAATCTAATAGAATTCTTGGCTTCATATAAAGAAGTATTAATAACAGGAGTCCTCCCTCAGGTTATACTTCAACTTTATTATTATTATAGGTATAAATACAGTGAGCCCCTGTTCTCGTTATTAATCCGTTCCAGAGGGCCCGTCGAACACCGATTTGGACGAACTCCGAATCAATTTTCCCCATAAGAAATAATGGAAATAAAATTAGTCCGTTCCAGACACCCAAAAGTATTAAAATAAAATTTTTTTTTACAACATATAGACATTAAATTAACACAATTTTATGAGAAATAAAGAAATAATAGTACAATAACATGTCACTTACATTTATTGAAGAGTTGTTGATGTGTGGAAGACGGGACACAGTCTGGCCACAATTTTCTCCAGGCAGAGTTCAAAGTCCTGGTAGTCACTCCCTCCCAAGCCTTACCTATAAGGTTTACACAATGGAGGATACTGAAATGATGTTTCCAAAAGTCTTTTAGGGTCATATTCATGTCTGTGGTCACATCAAAGCACTTTTGAAACATTGCTTTGGTGTAGAGTTTTTTAAAGTTGCAAATGACCTGCTGGTCCATGGGCATTTTCTTAACGAGATCATCATGCAACTGCCTGGCTTTTTCAGATATTATCGCCTGCGAAACACTATCTCCTGCTATTTGCTTCTCGTTGATCCACACCAACAACAAAGTTTCCACTTCTTCCAGCACTTGAGATCTCTGTTTTGTGACCATTCTTGCACCTTTCGCAACAACAGCGTCCTTGATTTCCTTTCTCTTGGCCATAATGGAAGAGATGGTTGAATGGGATTTGCCATAGAGCCTGGCCAGCTCAGCAATACGCACTCCACTTTCATATTTTGCTATCATCTCATTCTTCAATTCTACCGTATTTCTGACATTCTTTACCACAGGCTTGGCACTAGGAGCTTTCTTGGGGCCCATGGTGGCTCATTTAGCAGTTGCAAGCACTAAAAACAGTGGAATAATGACAATATACATACTGGTATGAATGCGTGGGTGGTGGTCGCTCGCTTGTAAACAATAGCACACTGACGCTGAGTGCCCGGGCGGGCCCAGCTGGGCCATGCGTATGCGTCCGGGACGAATTGCCAACTCCGAGCAGATTCGTTAACACCGAGCCAAAATTCTTGTGAAAAAAACCTAACGAACATCGATTTGGACAAACTCCGACGGCGTCGAACACCGGGGGTTGACTGTAACTGCTAAACCCAGTAGAGTCATACAGTGCTGACTTCAACTTTACATATCCTTTGTAAGTCCTCATTTAGATTACAGTGCTCACTTATAACCATATTACAGAATGACCATAAATGTGCTGGAAAACACAGAGAAGGATGATAAGAAGGATGTTGGAACCCTGTTCTCTCACTGTGCCCATGGTGCCCCTGCTCTTCACTGTATCTATTTGACACTACCAAATTTCTTGCTCCAGTATGTTATGGTAATGTGTCGATATGGTGCTAGGCCCTCAGGTAACTTCCAGGTATTTATTATCATATACTGTATCTCTTCTTTTTTTATGCATCAGATACAGTAAATAAACAATTAGGGATCACAACAGAAAGGCTTCTGGCCCATACTATGCAGGTTCAACTCAAACAATAACTATTCCCACTCATGTACTGCATATGTCAAAGTACTATAGTATGTATATGTTTCATTGATCATAATGATCGTTCTGGCACTGCAGGAAGAATGAATGGCATAAGACTTGTGAAAGGGGGAAAAATTCTAGAAAAAATTCATATGATGTTTCATTTAAATAAATTAATGTTAAAACAGAAGCTTGAGATGCACTGTAATTGTTCATGCTGATACTTCTCTTGTATCTTTCAGAGATGCATTTACAAATTTTCCCCGAGAGAAATATTCTTCATAGAAAAATCATGGCAGAACATGAATCGCAGCTCGGGTCATTTTTCAAAGGCTTGGTCGAGAAGTATTTAGAGTTGTACACAAGTGAATTAGGGATGAGTGCAACTTTGTTGTTCAACTTTGTTGGCTATGTCGGAAAAACACTCTGTGGGGAAACCAAGTTGTCAGGTAAGTATTGTATTATCTTGCATTATTCAGATGATTTATGCAGATTTTTTACAATTTGATATTTAACTATTTTCACTGGTTACAATAAACACAATATTATTGTAGCACTTTAATGAAGATTTAAGCTTTGATAGCCCACCAATACAAAATAATTTTTTAAACACTCACTGTCTACCACTGTAACCCCACAAAGAAGAAAGAACTTTCACTGTCACTAATTCAATCACTGTATTGTCAGAAGGGTGCCAACCTCACAGCTCAGGTGATCCCCTAAACTGCAACATCACCACTAGTCTGCTTTTCACGCCCAAGCGTTTTGTTGTGGAGACTGTACTGTATACAGGTGGTCCTTGACTCACAATGGGGTTACGTTCTGACAAACCCATCGTAAGATGGGTTTTTCGGAACGTATATAAGAGTGCACTCTGATATACTATACATACAGTAGACCCTCGAGTTTCGACCACCTCAAAACTCGAACAATTATGTAAGTGTAATATTGTTAGTGCTTTTGTAAGTGTATTTTTGGGGGTCTGAAACGGATTAACCTACTTTACATTATTCCTTATGGGAACAAATTCGTTCGGTAATGGCACTTGAACAGCCTTCTGGAATGAATTATGGCCAAAACTTGGGGGTCCACTGTATATGGATCACCCAGTACCAGGGGTGGTCAAGGCTCAATCCTCCATCACCTCAGATAGATAGCTTACCTAACTACATACAACAGCTTGGGCTGAATACCTCGCCAATCATCCAAGATTCAGGTCTGGGTTTTTTTTTCTTAGGCTTCTTTATCAATGCAGTATCAAGGAAAATGGTGAAGATGAATTTTGAAAAATATTCTGGGTTTCATTTATTTCTTTATTGCATTCTTTTAGCACACCCTACCCTGCAGCACTGTATGACCCTTATGGGTTTAGCACTTGGTTATGATTATAGTACTGTAGTAGTAGTCTTTATTACACTGATGCTATACAATAACAAGAAGTTGATAGATAAGACACATGCAGCACCTTGATATTTCCATTGAAGAGATGTTTACGTGGCAGGAAGTTTGTTCAGTAAAATACAGTGGTGACTTTTATGCTGGAGACAGTCTAAGGAATTGAGGTGTTGAGTCCCTCAATGCTGATAGGTGTTTGGTTCTTTAGCTTTGATCAATCTGAATCAAGACACATGAGGATGTCGACATCTTGGAGTTTGTTACGCACCCTGAACTGGACACAATGTACAGTGGACCCCCGGTTTTCGTACTGCTCCAAACTCGAACAATTATGTAAGTGTATTTTTGTAAGTGCTTTTGTAAGTGTATTTTTGGGGGGTCTAAAAGGACTAGTCTAATTTACATTATTCCTTATGGGAATAAATTCGTTTGGTAATGGCACTTGAACAGCATTCTGGAACGAATAAATTACGAAAACCGGGGGTCCACTGTATATCTAAAATTCTATCTTTAATATTCTGTGTATATTTTATTATCATATAATTTTATATTGGAGATGTTTTCATTATTAGTTAAAATGAAAACATCTTGCTTTATACTATTATTTGACTTAGCTATGTTATGAGGTAGGGTGTAACATGTACATTTTATGTTCAAGAGTTGTGGTTGGCTGACCACATGGAAAAAATGCTTAGCTAACTATCAGCTAGATTGTTTACCTGCCGGCGTCTCTGCATTATCACTGTGAGTCACGTCATCACACACAATGTTGGGGTTGCTGTGTTGGCCTCACTTAATTATCTGCTGGCCTCTCTTAGGAGACACATCAAGCCCTTTATCTGACAGTTGATTTCCTCTCACAAGGGTCATTTTAGAGTTCTACCTTACTCTGGTGAATTTGTTGGTTCAGCTAACTGAATCTGCCTTGTCGGCCATTTTGTGTTACTTTGTGGTCGGTATTATTCTAAGTCAGGCTGGATGAAGTCCAAGCCTATCATTTTGATTTCTCCATATTAATACTACAGTGAACCCTCGATTTTCGGTCACCTAAAAACTCAAACAATTATGTAAGTGTATTTTCGTAAGTGCTTTTGTAAGTGTATTTTTGGGGGTTCTGAAATGACTAATCTAATTTCCATTTGTCCTTGTGGGAACAAATTCGTTCGGTAACGGCACTCAAACAGCATTCTGGAAAGAATTTTCGGCGAAAACTGAGGGTCCACTGTATATTGGTTTAAATAGATTCTTATGGTTAATGCTTCACTCCTTATTTCAGGAATAAATTACCTAACTCTACCATGCTCTGGAGACGTTTTAAGAAGATGAGTTTTGTAACAGTTAAAATTTTATCATTTACATAACCTATCCCTTCATCGTGAAGGACACGCATCTCACCCATAGCAACCTTTTCACAGGTACTCTTGTGCACTCTCTGTAGCTTGTGGCATGTTGCTGATTGTGCAACACAGATTATAAAAATTATGAAGGTCTTTCTGCCTTCATAATTTTTATAATCACCAGGGTGCCTGTAGGGATCTCTTGGAACTTTTAGGGAAGTATTTTGACATTATTAATATAGTAGTAATGTGTTTTTTTAAGTGATGCTGGTTATTTAAACTTTGCATGATATTATTTATTTGTTTAGCATTATATTCATGTTCATGGCCTTTGTTGTTGTTTAATTTTCAAATCAAATCAAAAATTTATTTCTAGTAATATTACAAAGTGGGGTATATTTATAGTATTAATACATTTTACGGAGTAGATATTACAAGATGGCCAATAATATGCCTAGGTATGCCTAGGCTTTTCAGGCAGTCTTATGATAGGTCTTACTCAATAGTGACACAATGATTATACTGATATTAAGGTTAGGTAATTGTAGTGATTAACTAGGTTTACAAAATTGAGGTACTGAAGTTTAAACATTTAAGAATTTAGCAATTAGTTTAAGAATTTAACAATTAGTTTATATATTAATGGTAAAGGTGATGTATTGGTATAATGTCATTTCTATATTGGGGTGTCTTAGGCAAACTTATGACTAGCTTAAGAATTAAGAAGCAATAGTTGTATTAGAATCTTGGATAGTCATGTGCAAATTAAGGGGAATCACAGATATCAATAAGTGTATTTTGATGTGGGTATGTGCAAGATAAAGTAGTTTTCATATGGTTAGCTACCGGTTGGGTGCGTAAGTGAGATAAGATGTTTTTTAACGGTGCTTTTGAAAATGGAGGTTGTGTCTGCAGTTCTAGAGTTTTCAGGCAGGGAGTTCCAGATTTTATGCCATTTTATGCGCATTGAATTTTTGTATAGATTTAGTCCTGTCACAACTGTCAAGAAAGTGTTTTAGCTCAGGGTTAAAGTTGGAATTTATGGTTCTATAAATGTAGATAGCAGAGTAGTAAGTATGGATGTTCTGAACAGTGAGTAGGTTTAGGTCTTTGAAGAGTGGGGGGGTGTGCTGTCTAGCGTTGGATTGCGTGATAATTCTTACTGCGGCTTTTTGTTGGGTTATTATTGGCTTTAGGTGGGTAATTGCAGTTGATCCCCATGCACAAATGGCATATGTGAGGTAGGGATAGATGAGTGAATAGTATAGTGTGAGTAGGGCTGATTGTGGTACATAATACCTTATCTTAGAGAGGATCCCCACAGTTTTGGACACTTTCTTTGTTATGTGTTGGATATGGGTGCTGAATTTCAGGCTGCTGTCAAGGTGAAGGCCTAGGAATTTGCCCTCATTATGTTTAGCAATAGGAGTAGTGTTGATCTTAATGTTTAATTGTGCATCACCTGCTCTGTTGCCAAACATAATATAGAAGGTCTTATCAGTGTTGAGTGTAAGTTTATTGGCTACTTTTGTTTTCACTGTGTTTTATATCTTTTGTTACTGGTACAAGCAATGGGTGACCTACTTGGTCAAAATCTCTGAAATATCACTAATACTAGTACAGTGGACCCCCGGCTAACGAAAAAAATTCATTCCAGAAGCCTGCTCAAGTGCCATTACCGAACGAATTTACTTCCTTAAGAAATAATGTCACATTGGTTAGTCTATTTCAGACCCCCAAAAATACACTTCCAAAAGCACTTACAATATTATACTTACATAATTGTACGATTTCCGGGGTGTTCGTTAGCCGGGGGTCCACTGTATACTCCATTAATATAGCAGATATTGAAGTCTTTTATTTCTGTTTTCTTGTTGGGTACAATTTTTTGAAATTTTAAAGCTTATTGATATTTAGTTATCGAACTAGCATGGGTTTAATTTTAGGCTGCTTAAATTCAAATTGCTGATTCTCAAGCTTCTTGTTATATAAATTGGGTCTAGGATTGTATGCTGCATTTATTGCATATCGTAGGCCTATGCATTTTTGTAAATTTTGCATTTTTGCCAGAACTGACAACAATGAAAAGATGACATCTAATAAGGTGGAACCCGAAAAGAAACAAAAAAATTAAACAGGCCTGTATCCATACAGTATGTTATAACAGGTGTTAATAGTATAGTATTTTTATATATTTTTTATATATATTTTTCTTCTTTTCAGATATATGGCTGCCAATCATTGCTGGGGAAGATAAAGAAGCAGCTAGGCACGTTGGAAATATGTACGGTTTAGCCCTCATGTACCAGGTGGAAAAGCTTATCGAGAAAGAAAAACAGTCAGTGGCTGGGAAGGACGAGGCATTTTGTCAGACTGTTAGACTTGATGACTACACAAGTGTGTCATTAACACCAAGGAACGCAGTCACTTCAGCTAGAGAAAGAAAGCATCATGGGCTGAAACTGAAGCCATCTTTGGCTACAGAAGTTGATAAAGCTGATCCGTTAGCTGCAATCACTTCATCTGTCGATGGTAAATCACGAAGAACCTGCAAGAGGCTCTGCGTCTCTGAAAAACGTAGAAACTTCTCCGTCGACACACCCATTGTTTCCCTTGAGTGTGTCACTTCTACAGAATCGGTCATTCTGACTCCATCTGAGGCTTCATCAGATTCCCTCACTAATATTTCACCTAGAGTTTCTCTCTCTGTTTGTACCTCGCTAGCTGTTTCATCTACTAATTCTGCTTCACCGGTTAATCCTGCTGTATCCATCTCTACTAGTATTGGACAATTTACCTCTGATCCAGCAGATTCACTTGCAGTACCTTGTAACACTTCCACAGTGTCTAGTACATCCTCAGAACACCATTCTTCACCCTGTATCTCCACAACACCTGCACCAAAACACACAAATTTGGTATCCACGTCTCTCACATGCATTAAGACCCGATCGGCCACAAAACAAATTTTGAGCACAGTACAGAGAGCCTCCAGGAGACTCAACCCTTCAGTTGGTCGCACACCCTCCAGGCTCCCCACCCCTAGAGCAGCAAATCTGCCTAAAGAGGCCACACGCGGGAAATGCAGCACATCCACAAAGAGAATTCGACCCAAAAATGCATTGCCTGTAAAACGCAAGACTTTTGTGCCAAGTGACAAGCCTGTTAAAGGCACCTCATCTGCTCAACGTAAGACTTCCATCAGGTGCAAGTCCTTGACAACAGCTGATAATTCAACTAGATCAGGGAGGATTCCAAAAAAGAAAACGGTGCTCGATTTATAAGCCTGAGCTAAGGCACCCAAGAGTTTAACCGTGTTTATTTTTATAGAAATTGTGTGTGAATTTTTTTTATAGTTCAGAACTTTTTAAAGTTATGTTTATTTTGACTGAACACCTGCATGATGTTTCTCATAAGAATGAGGTTGGCTAAATTGATTTTATTAAATAGTTTGAAAGATACGAATGTGACTACAGTATTTTCTCCCTGCAATATATTTTCCCTCCTTTGTGTGTTGTATAATCCTTTCGAGTTTAGCACTTTCTTGTGAATATAACAATCCAGCTTTTGTGGGCAAATTAATTCATAGTACATCAAAGTGGGATAATGCTAAATTGCACAACTCTACCACCATCTTCCAGAAACACGAAGCCTTAACACCATGATAAGCAAATTGATCATTGCAGAGAAGTCTAAGGGTACAACATTCACCACAGATTGTTTTTATGAAGAATACATAAAATGCTACAAAATCACAACTAGTAAAGTACATCTGAGAAGTGAGGCACTGAATGTATAAATGTCCAAGGCATCAGGCGATGAAGGGAACAACACTTCAGGAGGCCTACTGGCCCATGCTAGGTTTGTTCCTCTCTTCTGATACAATGTGGGCTCTGGGTGTGGATATGTGAACTTTCTACTATTTTTTGTTCAATTAAGGTGATGAGGGTATCAAACGATTTAGATAAAGAAAAATTGGATATCACATTGGAGGGAGGGAGTATGGAAGAAGTGAATGTTTTCAGATACAGTATTTGGGAGTTGACTTGTCAACGGATGGGTTTATGAAGGATGAGGTAAACCATAGAATTGATGAAGAAAAAAGGTGAATGGTGCATTGAGGTATCTGTGGAGACAAAGAACGTTATCCATGGAGGCAAAGAAGGTAATGTACGAGAGTATAGTGGTACCAACTCTTATATGGGTGTGAAGCTTGGGTTGTAAATGCTGCAGCGAGGAGGCAGCTGGAGGTAGTGGAAATGTTGTGTCTAAGGGCAATGTGTGGTGTAAATATTATGCAGAGAATTCGTAATGTGGAAATTAGGAGGAGGTGTGGATTTACTAAAAGTATTAGTCAGAGGGCTGAAGAGGGGCTGTTAAGGTGGTTTGGCTATTTAGAGAGAATGGAACAAAGTAGAATGACTTGGAGAGCGTATAAATCTGTTGGGGAAGGAAGGCGGAGTATGGGTCTTTCTCTAAAAAAGTTGGAGGGAGTGGGTAAAGAAGGTTTTGTGGGCGAGGGGCTTGGACTTCCAGCAAGCATGCGTGAGTGTGTTGGATAGGAGTGAATGGACATGAATGGTTTTGGGACTTTTTCTTTATTTTTGGGTCACCCTGCTTCGGTGGGAGATGGCCGACATGTTAAAAAAAAAAAATTCTATTAAACTGTTGTGTTGTGTTCCTCACCATGAGATGAGAATGGGGTGTCACGTTGTTGTTCACATTTTTGACCTGGTAGGTAAATATTTTTATTCCTGCAATACCTGTAGAGTTGACAACTTAAACAACAACTGTGTCCAGCACTGTGACATAAGGGGTGGAATGCTACCAAAATTTTTGCCGATACCAATACTCAGTTTTAGGCTGATATTAATACCATCAAAATCAGCTGGTACTGGTACTTTTGCTCATCCATTTGACACCCATTTTTATCTCTCTGTGGAACACAACCCTTCAGTTTCATGAAAATGACAAGATAAAAGGCAGATGCCTTCATTTATTAAATTCACCAACACCATTGAACAAAAACTGTAGAATGTTCACTCTATCTACACTCATAGCATGGGCCAGTAGGTCTGCTGCAGTGGCTCTACTAATCACCCAATACCTCATACCTTATACTCTCAACACCTGATGCCTAGGTCCCAATACAATGAGCACCTGACCTCCTGGATGTACTGTACAGGAGGGCCCTGCATATACAGCACCTCTTTTTGGTGTTCCACATTTTCATTGGCTTTCAGTTGAGTCATTGTTCCATTGGTGATTTTTGCTGGCAAATGGGACATAATGAACAATGGGTCAGTTTAAAGCCAATGAAAACGTGGAACACTGAAAAGAACGTGGTGTGTATGCCATTTTCCAATTCTCTTTTTTAAAGTCTTCCAAAATGCCTAATTTTCGATGCCCCAACAAGCTTCCCATGACAGCACAGCCTTCCTGCAGATTTGAATTTTTGGTTGACACTTCCTTGTCACTTTCTAAGGACCCAAGTTCTTCATATTAGCATCAAGCACCCACCTTGAAAGTCCCAGAACTTTCATATCAAAATGAAGGCATTTCAAGGTCCTATGTCTTTCATATCAGCATCAAGGCATCCCTTGGCTAGCATCCTCTGATCTATTGACAACGAACATAGTCGTGGAAAGCAATATTAGGGCTTAAATACCAAGTTTTCAAATGGGGAAGGTGCTCAGACTATTCAAGGAATTTGAGCAGAGGTTAAATTCCTTAAGAGCCCCTCACCAGCATCAAGGAACCTTCCTTAACAGGTTTTATGACTAGTAGTAGTAGTAATAGAATTAGTAGTAGTAATAGTACTATTACTGTAGTAGTAGTTGTAGTATTAGTTGAAGTAGCAGTAGAAATAGTTGTAGTTGTACTATACTAGTAGTAGAAGTAATAGTCATAGAATTAGTAGTAGTAATAGTACTACTATTACTGTAGTAGTAGTTGTAGTATTAGTAAAAGTAGTTGAAGTAGCAGTAGAAATAGTTGTAATAGCAACAGCAGTAGTAGTATTAGCAACAGCAGTAGTAGTAGCAACAGCAGTAGTAGTAGCAACAGCAGTAGTAGTAGCAACAGCAGTAGTAGTAGCAACAGCAGTAGTAGTAGCAACAGCAGTAGTAGTAGCAACAGCAGTAGTAGTAGCAGCAGTAGTAGTAGCAACAGCAGTAGTAGTAGCAACAGCAGTAGTAGTAGCAACAGCAGTAGTAGTAGCAACAGCAGTAGTAGTAGCAACAGCAGTAGTAGTAGCAACAGCAGTAGTAGTAGCAACAGCAGTAGTAGTAGTGTTTATAGTTGTAGCAGTAATAGTGTAGTAGTTGTAGCAGTAGTAATAGTGTTGTAGCAGTAATAATAGTGTTGTAGCAGTAATAGTAGTGTAGTAGTTGTAGCAGTGTAGTAGTTGTAGCAGTAATAGTAGTGTAGTAGTTGTAGCAGTGTGTAGTAGTTATAGCAGTGTAGTAGTTGTAGCAGTGTAGTAGTTGTAGCAGTGTAGTAGTTGTAGCAGTAATAGTGTAGTTGTAGCTAGTAGTAGTAGTTGTAGTAGTAGTGTAGTAGTAATAGTAGTGGAGTAGTAATAGTTGTAGCAGTAGTAGTTGTGGAAAATATTGATAATTTTCCTGTAATTTGTGTGTAAGAACTGATAGGGATAATAATGTTTATCTGAAAGTGTGTAGGTGCGTATCTTCCGTGACTTAAAAGATGTTCTGACATGATAATTAATATTCTCTATGATTTCCTTATATTCTGTAAGGAGATGAATAAGTAAAAATTATTGTAATATTGAGGAAATTAATATTTCAATAATAAAAATATAGTACACACCTGGAAGTGTTATTAAATTAATTGAAAAGATGTATTGGGAGAAAAAACGGGGGAGCAACAAAAATGGCCGACTGAAAGAGAACGGACGAAATTTATGGAGAATTAATTTAATTTAATCTAAGCTGATAGAAATAGTATCGGCAAATATAGTGGCCTATATAATAAGTGAATTTAATGTGTATCTGGAAGTGTTCAGATACAAAGTGGAACTATCAAAATAAGGATGATATGAATGAAAAACATGAGCTGGTGCTGGAGAATCTACATTGGCCATCACATGTATCATCAGCTATGTAATGTACGCCTCCCAGTGTGAATTAAATCTCACTACAGGTAATGTAGCTATTGGTAGTTTACTGTCCTGTGAGGGAGGCTTATGATATATCAAAACCATAATTTGGTAATTTCCCTTTTTTTTTAATTAAAACTATGTAACTTATGTTTTAATTATTGGAATTGTGTTATATACATAAGATACTAACAAATTATTTAAAATTTGTCAAGTCGAATAATTAATACTCAATATATATACAGTCCATGACCAAATTTAATACAGCCAGTGTTACTGGCTTGAAATATTTCCTTTAATACACTCAAGAACTATATGTTCACATAATTTAATGTGCAGATGTGTGAGTTTGGGAGGTGAGGTGGACATGGAAGGAGGGACAGTGTGGTGACCCACTGTTGTTAAAGTCCCACCTGTCTCCCAGCTACAACTATACCAGGTAAGTGTAATTGTTTTAAACATGTCAGAGTTCTCCCCAGTTATGTGTGTGTGAAATGTTAATTCAGGATTGTACCTGTGAAAGTCACCCACATAATCTCTTAGCTATTATTTATGTGTTGAATAATAGCATAAAAAATAGCTACACTATGGTCTATTTTACAGTACACCTTGGTTAGTGGGTATTATTTTAAAAATTATATATTATAAAAATACCAATATCCTGTAAGACATTATATATACCGAGCCTCACTTAACTCGTCCATTTAAATTATGATTACGGACCTGTTACAATATAATCGGTCACCCTTTCAAATAATTTTTGTTTTATAAGATATAATATCCGAACGGCAATTAATTCACGTCTGCCTTCATAATCTACTTTTATGTAGATACAAAGTACCGACAATTAATTTTGTCAACCAGTCACCATCGTCGTTAAACTGCGCTAATTCATTTTGAAAAATAGACTAATACGCCTGAGTGGCCTGATATTTCAGACCAGGAGAGAGTATATTTGGAGGATGATTCGGGGGTCAACGCCCCTGAGGCCCGGTCTGTGACCAGGCCTCGTAACTGTGACTAGGATGGTGTGAGTAGCGGACCATACAGGTAGGATGGTTCTGATAAGCGGAGGGTGTACCTAGGATGGTCTGAGTGGTGTTTGAGGTGCTCAGCGGTGATCACAGGGAGGCTGGTGCTCACCTCTTCAGCAAGGATGATCACTGACGTGGATGGCATCTCACAAGACATTGATGGCGTCTCAGGAGTGGCTCAGAGATCTATGTCAACACTCTCCACAGTGATCCTCTCCACTGCCTGGGTCGTCATTCAAGATTCGAGTCGGTAAGGTGTTTAAGGACGACGTGTATGAATATATCCCCTGATAATGAAGTATATACATATATCCCCTGATAATGACGAAGTATATGCGTATATATAGTAACAGTCTTTCCGCTTTGGGTACAAGCTGAGGGGGGATAACATTCCTTGATTCCATCTGTAATTTCGAGTACGAATCCGGAGCTGAAATCGGCTTCGGTTCCGCCCTGCCCATATGAATTATTGTAGCATTTATCTGAAAGTGCTAATTTATTTTGGGGTAATACAGATTCAATCTAAGGAACAAGAGGGCAGTTTTGTCCCGAGGATGCGACTGGTGTGGGTCGCATCCTGGGGACAAAATTGACCTAATTTCCCCGAAATGGTCTGTATAAGAAGAAGCTTTTTAAATAGTAGTATGTCATTGATGTCAGCTGTGGTCTGTGTGCGTTGTATATGTACTTTTAGAAATGAATAGTACTATTACTACTATCGAGAAACATCAAGGCGCTCTCTCTGAGCACAGATGGACCTCGTAAACACACACGCGAGGGACATGTACAATCACTCGCCCCAACACCATGTTGCGAGTGCATAAGTTTGCACTCAAGGGAGCTTCAAGTCTCGAGTGTTTACTCCAGCGGCTATCAACAGCAATATGCAAATGATTATATTATCATTGGTGACAGGTTTAGTGTACTCAGGCGTTACCAGCGCGACGCTGCTCAAACACAGCACACTCCAGGTACACCAGAGGATGCTGGGGTCAGTGTAAAGGTGAATTACACACTTATGAAGGTAAATATAGTGTGTGTGTGTGTGTGTGTGTGTGTGTGTGTATGTGTGTGTGTGTGTATGTATGTGTGTGTATGTGTGTGTGTGTGTGTACACCTACTCACCAATATGGGGTTGCAGGGGTCGAGTCTCAGCTCCTGGCCCCGCCTCTACTTCTCCAACACCATCTGTAGCGTAAGAATGTTGGTAAAATTACCGACAATATGTTACATAAAAGACACTAGTGCAACTAATGTCGCATTAGTTGCTGCTGGCGGGGGTCAGGAGCTGAGACTCGATTCCTGCAACCCCACATTGATGAGTAGCAGCAACTACCCGTACCTAGCCTCTAGCTCATTCTGGGACAGCTGCTTGTCTGACCTGTCGGAAAGTGACCAGTTTGACCCAGCTTCCTCCTCTTGTGACTGTCACGGGTCGTCTGCAGGAGTACACTTCTCTAGGGGGTCGGCGGGATTGCTTGAGCGTCAGTAGTTATATTTCTTGTTCGTGAAGGCGGTCATGTTGGTGTTGATAGTGACTAGTCCCAAATGAAATGTTTGTCCGTAGAGTCGTCTTTCAAAGTTATATACGAAGGAGACAGTTTTATAATATTTTGAAATCTTTATTGAGGAAACGTTTCGCCAGCTAGTAACTTCTTCAGTCCAGAACAGAGAAAAACGGTGAAAGTTGAGGAGGAGAATGAGGTAATCAGTCCCTGAGCCTGGAGTCGATGTTTTCAGACCGTCAATCTTCCTCATGTTTCACCGCGTTTCTCTGTTTTGGATTGAAGAAGCTACTGGCTGGCGAAACGTTTCCAAAATAAAGATTTACGAACGTTGCACAACTGTCTCATTCTTGAGTGGATCTTCTAGGTCAAACCGGAAGGGCAGGATGGATAGGCTGACACCGTTCCCCGGATTGAACAAGTCCTTCCATCCCAACTGTAGTGCAGATCGCGTGCAATGTGGAGGGAAAATAGTTGTGTGTGTCTTTATATTAATGATAGGAAAGTGGTATGAGGTGGTAGCCGAGGTCCAGCCTATGTGAAGTCTAGTTTAAACTGAGCCCTTGTCGAAGGCACTTGTCGAGAGACACTTGAGCTTGTGTGTGTTTACTCGGGTATCTGTACTCAACGTGTGGTGTTTGCAGGGAAGAAGGAATGAGTTAAGCCTTAGCTCCTGGCCCGCCTCATATATGTTACAACAACACTGAATATCCCCATATAGGTTTAGTGGTTTTATGTGAATATATCAACAATACTACTACTACTACCATTACTACTACTGCTACTACCATTACTACCACTGTTACTACTATTACTGCTACTGTTACTACTACTACTGCTACCATTACTGCTACTGCTTCTACTATTACTACTACTGCTGCTACTACTACTACTACTACTACTACTACTGGTGCTGCTGATGCTGCTACTATTACTACTTATAATAATAATAATAAAATAACTCTTAGGTTAACGTTCAAACAACACCTTCTGTAACTTGTTGCGAAGAGATTGTAATAAGCAATCAACCCTCGATGGTTGGTAATATCCTGCCACGCCCATACACGTCGTCCCCCACACACACACAGGCCTCAACCAGTGCTTCGAAAGACTAAAAAATTTCCCCACCTTCCTGCATTTCACACCTGTGAAAAACAAAAACAAACACGGGTGTGTGGAATTACTTGTCGATCACCTGGTTAGTTTACCTGGTAGCAGGTGACCTGAGGCGCCCTCGCCTGGACGTCCTCATCAGCTGACTTTGACACTTGATCAGCTGATCGCCAGTGATTGCGTCATGGGGGGGGCATGGTCGATCATCAGCTGGGCGGTTCTTGGCTTGTTGCGTCCCAAAGCCATTATTCTAGCAGGCTTTTCTTGTTAATATATCTATTGTATTTTAAATATTTTATAGGGGGCTGGTGTATAATTTTATTATTAAAAAAAATATTGTTTTTGTTTATTAATACACTGGCCGCTTCCCACCAAGGCAGGGTGACCAGAAAAAGAAGAAACACTTTCATCATCATTCACTCCATCACTGTCTTGCCAGAGGCGCGTCTACACTACAGTTAAAAAAAACCCTGCAAAATTAACACCCCTCCAGAGTGCATGCACTGTACTTTCCACCTCCAGGACTCAAGTCAGGCTAACCAGTTTCCCTGAATTCCTTCACAAATGTTACTTTGCTCACACTCCAATAGCACGTCAAGTCATAAAATTTATTTGTCTCCCCTCGCTCCTATCTAAGACACACGCACACTTGCTGGTAGTCCAAGCCCCTCGCACACAAAACCTCCTCTACCCCCTCCCTCCAACCTTTCAACCTTTCCTAGGCCGACCTCTACCCTGTCTTCCCTCCACTCCAAGCCATTCAATTTCGTTCCATCGTCTTTAAATGTCCAAATCACTTCAACAACCCCTCCTTAGCTCTCTGGACAATACTTTTAGAAACCCCGCCCCTCCTAATCTCCAAGTTAAGGATTCTCTGCATTATATTCGCACCACACATTGCCCTCACACACGATATCTTCACTGCCTCCAGTCTTCTCCATGATGCAGCTTTTTCCACCTATTCCTCACACCCATATAAGAGTATTGGTATAACTATACTCTCATACAGTCCTCTCTTTGCTTCCATGGATAATGTTCTTTGTCTCCACAAACTCCTCAGTGCAGCACTCACCTTTTTTCCCTTCATCAATTCTATGATTCACCTCATCCTTCATAGAACCATCTGCTGACAAGTCCACTCCAAATATCTGAATACAATCACTTTCTCCATACTCTCTCCCTCCAGTCTTTCAATACCTATTTTTTTGTTATCCTCATCACCTTACTCTTTCCCATATTCACTTTCAATTTACTTCTTTTACATACCCTACCAAACTCGTCAACCAGCCTCTGCAACTTCTCTTCATAACCTCACAAAAGCAGTCACACATCCCTGTCTAAGGCCTACTTTTAGTGGGCAAGATTTTCCCTCTCTCCTACATACTCTAACCTGAGCCTCACTATCGTAAAAACTCTTCACTGCTTTCAGTAACCTACCTCCTATTCCATACATTTGCAACATCTGCCACATTGCCCCCCTATCCACCCTGACATACGCCTTTTCCAACTCCATAAATGCTACAAAAACCTCTTTACCCTTATCTAAATACTGTTCACCTCTATGTTTCACTGTAAAC
>WNWK01001348.1:225000-291830 GCA_009830355.1 Cherax destructor
TCTCTCTCTCTCTCTCTCTCTCTCTCTCTCTCTTTCTCTCTCTCTTGGTTTAGCGCTTCTATTTGATTATAATAATAATAATCTCTCTCTCTCTCTCTCTCTCTCTCTCTCTCTCTCTCTCTCTCTCTCTCTGAGGATAATGATAAAAATAACAATAAAAATAAATAAATAAATAAATAATAATAATATTAATAATAATAAATAGTTGAGAAGAGAGAATGTTATTAAAAATACAGGAAGACAATAAAACATCACACACACACACAATAAAACACACAGGGGGGGGGGAAATTAGACAAAAAACTCGTACTTTGGTAAATCAAACAGATGGCTACTGGTTGGCTCCCAGATGGTGTTGGGGGAGGAGGGAGGGGAGTCGAACCTGATTGTAGCATACACACACACACACACACACACACACACACACAGTATTTCCGTCCTGCTTAAGTCTTCAACCCTTACGAGCGGAAGATCAATTTTTGAGGAATTTTTCTCACAATTATACAAGTTCCGATACTGGCTGTGTGTGTGCGTGTGTGTACTTACCTATTTGTGGCTGCAGGGGTCGATTCACAGCTCCTGGCCCCGCCTCTTTGCTTGTCGCTACTAGGTCCACTCTCTCCCGTGTGTGTGTGTGTGTGTTTACGCACATGCATGTGCGTATACCGGCTTACCTTCGTGTGCATGCCGGCAAATAAAGCCAATAATCACCATTGTTGTACTTGTTTGAACAAAAACATACAGCTAACATAAACATTACCCCAATCATGCCTCCACTACCCTGGGCTACACGCATTAATATCCATCCTTCCTCTGACATCCCTTGAAAAAACACTAGGAAACACCCCGAGAAACACCAAAAAACACCCCGAAAAACACCAAGAAACAGCCTGAAAATAAACAGCAACACAATCAACACCCCACATTCACCCCCACACACCATCTATAATCCCACAACCCCCACATACACCATCTGAAACCTCATAACCCCTCCCACACACCATCTAAAACCTCACACACAAGACACACCATCTGAAACCTCACACACAAGACACACCATCTGAAACCTCACACACAAGACACACCATCTGAAACCTCACACTCTCTCAGCCAAATTCAGCAATTCAGTATTAGTGTTAAGAAAGAGTGTAATCTGGAGCAGGTATTAGTGGAGGACAATCGGGGTATGTCTGGGCCCGCCTGAGGTCATCTAGCAGGATGCCCCATGATTGTAGCGGGTAGCCTTGACCTCCTCCTTCTGGGGTCGGAGATATACTGCCTAGAACGCCCCCTCAAAGACCCGATAATCAACTATATCACAGGCTAGCAGCTAGGAATTGTGGTGGTACCTTGAGGGTGGACTTGTCTGAAGGCTGCTGCTGGTGTGTCTGTGTGTACTCACGTATGTACTCACCTATTTTTGGTTGCAGGGGTCATGTCACAGCTCTTGGCCCCGTCTCTTCACTGGTCACTACTAGATACATTCTCTCCCTGCTCCATGATCTTTATCACACCTTTTCTTAAAGCTATGTATGGATCCTGCCTCCACTACATCACTCTCCAGACTGTTCTACTTTTTGCAACTCTGCGATTGAAAAAGTGCTTCCTAACATCTGTGTGTGTCTGTGTCTGTGTCATTGTGTCCGTTCTCTGAACGATATATATATATTTCTCTATTAGTTAATTTAGTGTCTACAGTGATTACCCCTCTCTACTGTCCTCTGTCTCCTGCCACCTCTGCCTACTCTTCCTGTCTGCCTGTCTCAGTACCACTGCCTGAGGTGGTGCTGGTAGCTGCTTGGCGTCTCTGAAGGTGTTTGCTACCTTGAGGGTAGGACAGTGCTTCTACTGCCTCCCTACTATCGCCTGAGAGGCTTTAGTCGATAGTACCAATAGTAATACCAGCTTTGGCCAGCAAGCCTCCTGCAGTGCTCCTTTCTTCTCGAGAAGCTGTGACTTGACTTGATTTCTGCACGCTCCAATTATTGGGAAGTTATTAGTTTAGGTTAAGTTAGGTTAGGAGTAAGTTACATTAGGATAGAACTTAGATTAGTTTAGAAGTTCAACATCAAAATTAAGCCAGAACTTACAAATATAACATTCTAAGTGTATATTTACTCAAATTTCGTAAAACAGTATGTAACTTTCCGGTCTTTTCACATTCCTTGTAAAAGTCCCACTTTCGTTACTAAGTTAGTAAGCTAAGTTGGGTCTGGTGTGCCAGCTGTCACCGCATTAACTTCTCCGAGGTCACTGGTGCCTGCTCAGAGGGCAGGCAAAATATGGCAACCTCAGGTCCTGTGCCTCTGGCTACAACAATTGGCAATATAATTTTTTTTAGGATGCTGCTAGCGGATGCTGTAGAAGATGGTAGTGATGAGGGGGATGAGGAGGAGGGAAGTGAGGATGATTATAGGGAGTGGGGAGATGAGGATGGTGGTGGGTGGTAGTGGTAGTGGTAGTGGTTGTGGTTGGGAATGGATGTATATGAAGGGACAGTTGTGGTTTAAGTACAGATCCTTGTGGAACCCCACTCTTTACACTCTCCCATGGTGATGTTTCGCCCCCTTACTGTTACTCTGTGTCTGCTGTCATTCAGGTACTTACTGACACTCTGGAGCACTCTGCTGACATTCAGGTACTTACTGACACTCTGGAGCACTCTGCTGACATTCAGGTACTTACTGACACTCTGGAGCACTCTGCTGACATTCAGGTACTTACTGACACTCTGGAGCACTCTGCTGACATTCAGGTACTTACTGACACTCTGGAGCACTCTGCTGACATTCAGGTACTTACTGACACTCTGGAGCACTCTACTGACATTCAGGTACTTACTGACACTCTGGAGCACTCTGCTGACATTCAGGTACTTACTGACACTGGAGCACTCTACTGACATTAAGGTACTTACTGACACTCTGGAGCACTCTGCTGACATTCAGGTACTTACTGACACTCTGGAGCACTCTACTGACATTCAGGTACTTACTGACACTCTGGAGCACTCTGCTGACATTCAGGTACTTACTGACACTGGAGCACTCTACTGACATTAAGGTACTACTGACACTCTGGAGCACTCTGCTGACATTCAGGTACTTACTGACACTCTGGAGCACTCTACTGACATTCAGGTACTTACTGACACTCTGGAGCACTCTTCTGACATTCAGGTACTTACTGACACTCTGGAACACTCTGCTGACATTCAGGGACTTACTGACACTCTGGAGCACTCTGCTGACATTCAGGTACTTACTGACACTCTGGAGCACTCTGCTGACATTCAGGGACTTACTGACACTCTGGAGCACTCTGCTGACATTCAGGTACTTACTGACACTCTGGAGCACTCTGCTGACATTCAGGAACTTACTGACACTCTGGAGCACTCTGCTGACATTCAGGTACTCTCGGAACGACATGACGGAAGGAATAGACTCCGAAGTGTCCCTGTTTGCAGATGATGTGAAGTTTTGAGAAGAATTCAATCGGACGAGGACCAGGCATAACTACAGAGAGATCTGGACAGGCTGCAAGCCTGGTCCAACAACTGGCTCCTGGAGTTGAACCCCAAAAAATCAAAGTCATGAAGATTGGGGAAGGGCAAAGAAGACCGCAGACGAAGTGCAGTCTAGGGGGCTAGAGACTACAAACCTCACTCAAGGAAAAGGATCTTGGGTGAGTATAACACCAGGCACATCTCCTGAGGCGCACATCAAACAAATAACTGCTGCAGCATGCAGGCGCCTAGCAAACCTAAGAACAGCATTCCGACATCTTAATAAGGAATCGTTCAGGACCCTGTACACTGTTTTATGTTAGGCCCATTTTGGAGTATGCAGCGCCAGTTTGAAACCCACACCTAGCCAAGCATATAAGGAAACTAGAGAAAGTGCAAAGGTTTGCAACAAGACTAGTCCCGGAGGAGAGGTTAAGGTAAATCGACCTGACGACACTGGAAGACAGGAAAGATAGGAAGGATATGATAACGACATATAAAATACTGAGAGGAATTGACAAGGTGGACAGACAGAATGTTCCAGAGATGGGACACAGCAACAAGGGGACACAGTTGGAAGTTAAAGACTCAGATGAATCACAGGGATGTTAGGAAGTATTTCTTCAGTCACAGAGTGGTCGGGAAGTGGAATAGTCTGGGAAGTGATGTAGTGGATGCAGGATCCGTACATAGCTTTAAGATGAGGTATGATAAAGCTCATGGAGCGACCAGTGAAGAGACGGGGCCAGCAGCTGTGAATCGGACCCTGCAACCACAACTAGGTGAGTACACTGTAGCACTCTGCTGACATTCACGTATCTCTGTTGTGGTACTCTATGCTTCTCTACAGTCCAAGAAGATGCAGTATAGCCAAGTCTGTCTTTCTTACATTAATACCGTCGTGGAATTCCAGCAAATTCGTAATACAGGATTTTCCCTTCCTAAATCCCCGCTGTCTTACTGTGGTTATAATTACAACCATAATTTTTAAAGGAGTGAAGGGGTAAGCCAGCGGAAGGCCTCGGTCAGATGACCTGAAGCTCCAACTGTGTGGGTCAGCATATGACTTAAGACCCGCGTCAGGAAACACTTGTCCTGTTTCCTGACAAACGTTACCTAACTTAACCTAACCTAACTTAACAACCTAATCTAACCTAAGCTAACTTAACCTAACTTAACTTAACATAACATAACTTAATCTAAGCTAACTTAACCTAACCTAACTTAACCTAACCTAACTTAACCTAACCTAACTTAACCTAACCTAACTTAATCGTCTCCTCTTCAAGACTTCCATTATTCTTTTTCTCACTAATTTCTCCAGAAGTTTTGACAACATGCATGTTAGAGATGTGTGTGTGTGTGTGTGTACCCACCTATTTGTGTGTGCAGGGGTCGATTCACAGCTCCTGGTCTCACCTCTCAACTTGCCACTTGCCGGATTCACACAAACACACACCCAGAGAGACACAGACACTTGGAGACTAAGAGGAGAGAGACAGATGTTGAGACATGAGGAGACGGTGAAGGCCTGGAGGCAGTGACAACAGAATGTTATGAATGACTGTGTGTGTGTGTGTGTGTGTGTGTGTGTGTGTGTGTGTGTGTGCACTCCTCAAGATATGCTCACTGCTCACCCAATTAAGTGTGCAGAGGTCGATTCACTGCTCCTGGACCCACCTCATAACCCCCATCATCTGGTAAGACTGACAGCTTGCCTCCAAGGCACTGTCATACCTCCTCTTGAAGCTGCGTATAGTGTTTGCCTCCACTTATCCACCTTCATTCCCCCCTCATCCTCCTAAGATTTTTCTACGTTTCATCTTCGTCTTTATCTAGCATTTCTTCTCCTCTAGTTCTCTCTCCACACTAATGCCCTGAGTATTTTGTATGTCATGATCATGTCTCCCCTGCCCTGCCCTCTGGCAAGCCGGGTATAAGTTACAATACTTAAAACACCATGTTTGTTGTGTGGTTCATCTGACAAACAAATTGGAGTTGGTGTTTTTGTTCTGTGTTCTTTCTGGCTACTTGTGTGGCTCAGCGGGTGTTTGGATCATGGTGTTTGGTTTATGGTGTTTGGTTTATGTTTGGTTTATGGTATTTGAAGATGTTTGTTTAAGATAAAAATGTGTAAAACATTAACTCTCTCTCTCGCTCAGCAGTGAGATGTCTGCCCTTCCCAGGTACAGCAGACAGTGTAGACAACAGCAGATAGTGCAGACAGCATGCAGTGTAGACAACAGCAGATAGTGCAGACAGCAGACAGTGTAGACTTAGCAGACAGTGCACCTCCGTTACCTTCACATTCTTTAAGTTAAGACTGAAAAAAAGGAGCAGACATAACACTAATGCAAAGGTCACATTACAGCGACCCACTTAGCCAGAGTGGGTGGCAGGTTGGGTGGCAGGGACTGATCACCTGATCTACCACTGTCATGGTTCTACAAGACTGAGGGACTGATCACCTGATCTACCACTGTTATGGTTCTACAAGACTGAGGGACTGATCACCTGATCTACCACTGTTATGGTTCTACAAGACTGAGGTACTGATCACCTGATCTACCACTGTCATGGTTCTACAAGACTGAGGTACTGATCACCTGATCTACCACTGTTATGGTTCTACAAGACTGAGGTACTGATCACCTGATCTACCACTGTCATGGTTCTACAAGACTGAGGGACTGATCACCTGATCTACCACTGTTAGGGTTCTACAAGACTGAGGACTGATCACCTGATCTACCACTGTCATGGTTCTTCAAGACTGAGGACTGATCACCTGATCTACCACTGTCATGGTTCTACAAGACTGAGGACTGATCACCTGATCTACCACTGTTAGGTTCTACAAGACTGAGGACTGATCACCTGATCTACCACTGTTATGGTTCTACAAGACTGAGGGACTGATCACCTGATCTACCACTGTTATGGTTCTACAAGACTGAAGGACTGATCACCTGATCTACCACTGTTATGGTTCTACAAGACTGAGGACTGATCACCTGATCTACCACTGTTATGGTTCTTCAAGACTGAGGACTGATCACCTGATCTACCACTGTTATGGTTCTACAAGACTGAGGACTGATCACCTGATCTACCACTGTATGGTTCTTCAAGACTGGGGGACTGATCACCTGATCTACCACTGTCATGGTTCTACAAGACTGAGGACTGATCACCTGATCTACCACTGTTATGGTTCTACAAGACTGAGGGACTGATCACCTGATCTACCACTGTTATGGTTCTACAAGACTGAGGTACTGATCACCTGATCTACCACTGTTATGGTTCTACAAGACTGAGGGACTGATCACCTGATCTACCACTGTCATGGTTCTACAAGACTGAGGGACTGATCACCTGATCTACCACTGTTAGGTTCTACAAGACTGAGGTACTGATCACCTGATCTACCACTGTCATGGTTCTACAAGACTGAGGGACTGATCACCTGATCTACCACTGTTATGGTTCTACAAGACTGAGGACTGATCACCTGATCTACCACTGTTATGGTTCTACAAGACTGAGGTACTGATCACCTGATCTACCACTGTATGGTTCTTCAAGACTGAGGGACTGATCTACCACTGTTATGGTTCTTCAAGACTGAGGGACTGATCACCTGATCTACCACTGTCATGGTTCTACAAGACTGAGGGACTGATCACCTGATCTACCACTGTTATGGTTCTACAAGACTGAGGGACTGATCACCTGATCTACCACTGTTATGGTTCTACAAGACTGAGGTACTGATCACCTGATCTACCACTGTTATGGTTCTTCAAGACTGAGGGACTGATCACCTGATCTACCACTGTTATGGTTCTACAAGACTGAGGGACTGATCACCTGATCTACCACTGTTAGGTTCTTACAAGACTGAGGACTGATCACCTGATCTACCACTGTATGGTTCTACAAGACTGAGGGACTGATCACCTGATCTACCACTGTTATGGTTCTACAAGACTGAGGGACTGATCACCTGATCTACCACTGTTATGGTTCTACAAGACTGAGGACTGATCACCTGATCTACCACTGTTATGGTTCTCAAGACTGAGGGACTGATCACCTGATCTACCACTGTTATGGTTCTACAAGACTGAGGGACTGATCACCTGATCTACCACTGTTATGGTTCTACAAGACTGAGGACTGATCACCTGATCTACCACTGTTATGGTTCTACAAGACTGAGGACTGATCACCTGATCTACCACTGTCATGGTTCTACAAGACTGAGGACTGATCACCTGATCTACCACTGTCATGGTTCTACAAGACTGAGGGACTGATCACCTGATCTACCACTGTTATGGTTCTACAAGACTGAGGGACTGATCACCTGATCTACCACTGTTATGGTTCTACAAGACTGAGGTACTGATCACCTGATCTACCACTGTTATGGTTCTACAAGACTGAGGGACTGATCACCTGATCTACCACTGTCATGGTTCTACAAGACTGAGGGACTGATCACCTGATCTACCACTGTTAGGGTTCTACAAGACTGAGGTACTGATCACCTGATCTACCACTGTCATGGTTCTACAAGACTGAGGGACTGATCACCTGATCTACCACTGTTATGGTTCTACAAGACTGAGGGACTGATCACCTGATCTACCACTGTTATGGTTCTACAAGACTGAGGTACTGATCACCTGATCTACCACTGTTATGGTTCTTCAAGACTGAGGGACTGATCACCTGATCTACCACTGTTATGGTTCTACAAGACTGAGGGACTGATCACCTGATCTACCACTGTTATGGTTCTTCAAGACTGAGGGACTGATCACCTGATCTACCACTGTCATGGTTCTACAAGACTGAGGGACTGATCACCTGATCTACCACTGTTAGGGTTCTACAAGACTGAGGTACTGATCACCTGATCTACCACTGTCATGGTTCTACAAGACTGAGGGACTGATCACCTGATCTACCACTGTTATGGTTCTACAAGACTGAGGGACTGATCACCTGATCTACCACTGTTATGGTTCTACAAGACTGAGGTACTGATCACCTGATCTACCACTGTTATGGTTCTTCAAGACTGAGGGACTGATCACCTGATCTACCACTGTTATGGTTCTACAAGACTGAGGGACTGATCACCTGATCTACCACTGTTATGGTTCTACAAGACTGAGGTACTGATCACCTGATCTACCACTGTCTCCAGTTTCAATATCTTCAAAATTCCTTTGTACTGAAATGACAAAGGCACTGGTGGGCGAAACGTCTTCGAATCAAAACACACAGGTGTTGCACCTGTTAGTTACCATTTTTTTTTGTCCTAGGCACATGTCGATTAGACACTAGGCCTGTTGTATATATGTGTGTGTGTGTAACGAAACACTTCGAAATGTTTCGGCCCCGCCGGGAATTGAACCCGGGCCCTCCGTGCGTGAAGCAAGAGCGCTAGCCACCATGTCCAGGTAGAGCGCTCTACCACTGTTGATGGCACGTTTTCCTTTCTCGATGTTTCGCACGGCGAAACATCGAGGAACTAGTTATCGAAGTCTACCGTAAACACAACTAACACGATCTAGGGATCCCCTAACCTAACCATGTGACGGCTTGACCAACCTTCTGGAGAGCGAAACGTCGATGCAGCAAAACATCGCACATGTGTTCTGGCCCAAGACTTTGCCTGCGTGTGTGTGTGTGTGTGTGTGCGAAACGTCGTCGATAACGGGGCCCTCCACCGACCACCGCTACCGACCGTCCCACACGTGTCACCAGACTCACCTGGGGACCTTAAGTACCCACTCGCCACGTCCAAGGATACGGTTCTCGCCCTTACGGTGGCACTCAGCCTCTCAGGTGAGAGAGAATATAATCGCTTCCCACGTTACATTATTACATTATGTTGATAATCGTAATTATCTTCGTAATGGACAATAATCAGTTACGTTTCTTTAAATGGATTATTAGTATATTGTAAATTGTCTCACCTGAGAGTTAAAAACATATTCTCTACGGACATTTACCACGACTTGAGGCTGACAGACACGCAGAGAGCCAGGTGTCGTCCCTTGCACTCTTGGGATCAGCTGATTGATACACAAATGTCATCTGCACCCTTGGGATCAGCTGACAGACACAGGCTGAAAGATGTCGTTCCTTGTGCCCTGGGATCATTTGATAGATACACAGACAGATGTCATCTCCTGCACCTTGGGATGAGCTGACAGACACACAGGCAGAAAGATGTCGTACCTTGTGCCCTGGGATCAGCTGATAGATACACAGACAGATGTCATCTCCTGCACCCTGGGATCAGCTGACAGACACACAGGCAGACAGATGTCGTTTTTTGTGCCCTGGGATCAGAAAGCAGACACTCAGACAGACAGATGTCATCCTTTACACCCTTGGATCAGCAAACAGACACACAGAAAGACAGATGTCATCCCTGCGCCCCTAGGCCTCTAGCAAGACCACTCAAAACAGGAGGAGACCATTAAACTACAAATATAAAAGGGCTACCAGGAGGGCATCATTTACTGGCACCTTGAAGGTGCCCAAACGTTATGTGGTCACACATACCCGACTCCTTCACCTTCTACCCCAGCCCTGGAGGAAGAAATAACAATGAGAAGGTGAAAAAAAGGCATTGTAAAAAGCTGCTCACACCTCCTCATTACTATTCACACTAGTGGTAGAGAAGGAGAGTACCCAATCATCAGAGGTCCACAACTCAGCGGCAGGCAGTCATGGTGCTACTCAGGAGGAAACAGAAAGGGTCCCAGAAAGGCTTCCAGAGGCGATGGTTTGTGTCCATAACACGTTATGATCTATTGAACTCTTGTCCTCTTGGTTCTGGCTTTGTTAGAACGCGTCTTGGAGGCTTGAACTGTCTTAAGTAGTGATTCTAAAGGGGCTGGTGTCTGTCCATAACACGTAATAATCTATAGAACCCACTTGTCGATTCCGACTCCTGCATCGTTCTCTGGCTTCGATACACATCGGGGATTGATTAAGAAGAGTCATATCGAAGCTCAAACCAGAGTGCAACTACTAATCTTGGAATTGAAATGGAACTCTCACCAGGCTTTAACGTTCATCTCATTATTATTATAGTCAAAAGCAAGCGGTAATCCCGTATGGGTCATCGCGCCGAGGGCGCCTCTGGGAGCCGTTCGTTGCGCCCAAAGCAGTGGCTAGTGTGGAGGAGCCACTTAAGGGCCGCTACGGTTCTATCACTCATGCAAAACGGTAGCCGGTAGGTAGAGAGGGTGGCGACGATGTGTTGATGGTGGTCCTCAGGCCATCAATGACGACTGTATTATCTGTTGCTGCTACTGTTGCTGTTGTTCCTGTTACTACTGTTTTGCTGTGGTTGTTGCTGTTGCTGCTGCTGCTGTTGCCTGTATTATTTTTAAAGTTAATTTCTTACCTTCGTCTTCCTCTCATATGATTCCTATAAAAATGAGAAAAGTGTCTCATTACCACAACCACCACCACCACTACTACTACCACCATTACCACCACCACTACCACCACCATTACTACCACCTCTGCCACCACCACCACCTCATCAAAATGACACATCAAACCAGATTACTAGTGTAAAGTCAATTACCGTAATTATAGCATTACCGTGTGACTATAGTAAGAGAGAGAGAGAGAGAGAGAGAGAGAGAGAGAGAGAGAGAGGTGTCATAGTGACACTGACACTGGCTCTCAAGTCATTGTAACACTCCACTTGTGACACTAGTCTCTCTCTCTCTCTCCCTGTTTTTCTCTCTCTCTCCATCAAACCCATATTTAAATTCGGGGTGTAATATTTTCATTATTAATAATATTATAATAATACCAATAACAAAAACAACAATAATAATAATGTGTAGTATCACATTTTATAAGACGTGTGTGTTTGTGTGTGTGTGTGTACTCACCTAGTTGTGGTTGCAGGGGTCGATTCACAGCTCCTGGTCCTGCTTCTTCACTGGTTGCTACTAGGTCCACTGTACTTATCTAATTGCACTCACCTAATTGTGGTTGCAGGGGTCAAGACTCAGCTCCTGGCCCCGCCTCTTCACTGTCCGCTACTGGGTCTCTTCTCTCCCTGCTCCATGAGCTTTATCATACCTCGTCTTAAAGCTATGTATGGTTCCTGACTCCACTACATCATTTGCTAGACTATTCCACTGTGTGTGTGTGTGTATGTGTGTGTGTTTATTTTTGCAAGATGAAGCAGACATCTTGTAAGATGACAGCCTCCACCTTCTTGGGACCTTCTTGACACACACACACACAAACACACACACACACACACACACACACACACACACACACACAAACACAAACACACACACGATGACAAACAAGAGACGCTGAATTACATTTGTGGGGTATAATACAACAGGGAATTGCAGCAGCAGTAACAGTGACAGCAGCAACAGTAACAATAACAGCAGAAACACCAGCAGCAGCAGCAGTAGCTAGAGTACGAGTAAGCGGAAGTTGAGGAGGAGGAGGTAGAGGAATAGGAGGAGGAGGAGTAGGAGGAGGAGGAGGTAGAGGAGTAGGAGGAGGAGGAGGTAGAGGAGTAGGAGGAGGAGGAGGTAGAGGAGTAGGAGGAGGAGGAGGTAGAGGAGTAGGAGGAGGAGGAGGAGGTAGAGGAGTAGGAAGAGGAGGAGGTAGAGGAGTAGGAGGAGGAGGTAGAGGAGTAGGAGGAGGAGGTAGAGGAGTAGGAGGAGGAGGTAGAGGAGTAGGAGGAGGAGGTAGAGGGAGTCGAGAGGAGGAGGAGGAGGTAGAGGAGTAGGAGGAGGAGGTAGAGGAGTGAGGAGGAGGAGGTAGAGGAGTAGGAGGAGGAGGGTGGGAGGAGTAGGAGGGAGGAGGTAGAGGAGTAGGAGGAGGAGGTAGAGGAGTAGGAGGAGGAGGTAGAGGAGTCTGAGGAGGAGGAGGAGGTAGAGGAGTAGGAGGAGGAGGAGGTAGAGGAGTAGAAGGAGGAGGTAGAGGAGTAGGAGGAGGAGGTAGAGGAGGAGGAGGTAGAGGAGTAGGAGGAGGAGGTAGAGGAGTAGGAGGAGGAGGTAGAGGAGTCTGAGGAGGAGGTAGAGGAGTCTGAGGAGGAGGAGGTAGAGGAGTAGGAGGAGGAGGAGGTAGAGGAGTCTGAGGAGGAGGAGGTAGAGGAGTAGGAGGAGGAGGAGGTAGAGGAGTCTGAGGAGGAGGCTGTGCCAGTCGTAACAGTGAGGTGAAGATATCTAAAGTGTAGTGGGTCCTACCTCACCACGCCCCTACCACCAAACCCCTTCTACCACCCCTACGAACATTTAATTGACATACCCCCCCATCATCCACTCACACCCACCCATCAATACCCCATTACCTCCTCCTCACAATCACCTGTCACCCTATCACCACCTAGCCCGGGAGTCGAACACTTGTACCCATTTTCCAGGAGGCTCCTTGCCAAATGCCACTGATGGACACAAAGAAACCTGGAAATGTGTGTGTGGACACGTCAGGTAATCAGAGAGACACGGAACCCGTATATTACACGGTCGTTATAACGTATTGTAACGAGGGCTGTGCATTTAGCGTCCTGCGGGTTGGTGTTGTGGGTCCGATTGTATTTGTGACCCGGGAGAATTTCTAGCATATCTTATTTGGTATTAGTTTAGAGATGATTATAGTATTGTGTGTGTGTGTGTGTGTGTGTGTGTGTGTGTGTGGTGTGTGTGTGTGCGTGTGCGTGTGTACACTCTGTCTGTGTCTGCTGCAGCTGTGTGTTTCTGAGATGATATATAGCTTCTGGTAGCCTTCCAGGACCCGTCTTTTAGTGCTCTGTAATGTTAAGATTGAACTCTAATAGCCAATTCCTCGACCGGCCACGCTCGTACCTCAAGACTGCTCGCTTGTCGTTTCTCCGAGACTTCCAGAGGTTCTTCTGAATACTTCTTTTGTAGTTTCTTAAAATAAAAATCCACCACCATTATCACCACCATCACTACTACCACCATCACTACCACCATCACTACTACCACCACTACTACCACCACCACTACCACCATTAATACACTACCAGTCACGAAGATGATAAACAAACGCAGCAACAAATTGCTCTACAGGATAATTACCTTGTTTGAAAGATAACTTATAATTTTACTGATTGGTTCACGCTTAAGAGAGAGAGAGAGAGAGAGAGAGAGAGAGAGAGAGAGAGAGAGAGAGAGAGAAACAGCATACAGTTAGAAGCCTGAGTAGATCTATCATAACATGAACGTAGATAAAAACATTTACCAAGCAACACAGTCTGATGTTGTAGTAGCCAGGCTTAGTCTTGGTTACAAGTACTTCTGACAGTCTGGTGTTGTAGTAGCCAGGCTTAGTCTTGGTTACAAGTACTTCTGACAGTCTGGTGTTGTAGTAACCAGGCTTAGTCTTGGTTACAAGTACTTCTGACAGTCTGGTGTTGTAGTAACCAGGCTTAGTCTTGGTTACAAGTACTTCTGACAGTCTGGTGTTGTAGTAGCCAGGCTTAGTCTTGGTTACAAGTACTTCTGACAGTCTGATGTTGTAGTAGCCAGGCTTAGTCTTGGTTACAAGTACTTCTGACAGTCTGGTGTTGTAGTAGCCAGGCTTAGTCTTAGTTACAAGTACTTCTGACAGTCTGGTGTTGTAGTAGCCAGGCTTAGTCTTAGTTACAAGTACTTCTGACAGTCTGATGTTGTAGTAGCCAGGCTTAGTCTTGGTTGCAAGTACTTCTGACAGTCTGGTGTTGTAGTAACCAGGCTTAGTCTTGGTTACAAGTACTTCTGACAGTCTGGTGTTGTAGTATCCAGGCTTAGGCTTGGTTACAAGTACTTCTGACAGTCTGATGTTGTAGTAGCCAGGCTTAGTCTTAGTTGCAAGTACTTCTGACAGTCTGGTGTTGTAGTAGCCAGGCTTAGTCTTGGTTACAAGTACTTCTGACAGTCTGATGTTGTAGTAGCCAGGCTTAGTCTTGGTTACAAGTACTTCTGACAGTCTGATGTTGTAGTAGCCAGGCTTAGTCTTGGTTACAAGTACTTCTGACAGTCTGATGTTGTAGTAGCCAGGCTTAGTCTTAGTTGCAAGTACTTCTGACAGTCTGGTGTTGTAGTAGCCACTCTTAGTCTTGGTTACAAGTACTTCTGACAGTCTGATGTTGTAGTAGCCAGGCTTAGGCTTGGTTACAAGTACTTCTGACAGTCTGGTGTTGTAGTAGCCAGGCTTAGGCTTGGTTACAAGTACTTCTGACAGTCTGATGTTGTAGTAGCCAGGCTTAGTCTTGGTTACAAGTACTTCTGACAGTCTGATGTTGAAGTAGCCAGGCTTAGTCTTGGTTACAAGTACTTCTGACAGTCTGGTGTTGTAGTAGCCAGGCTTAGTCTTGGTTACAAGTACTTCTGACAGTCTGGTGTTGTAGTAGCCAGGCTTAGTCTTGGTTACAAGTACTTCTGACAGTCTGTGTTGTAGTAGCCAGGCTTAGCTTGGTTAAGTACTTCTGACAGACTGTGTTGTAGTAGCCAGGCTTAGTCTTGGTTACAAGTACTTCTGACAGTCTGATGTTGTAGTAGCCAGGCTTAGTCTTGTTGCAAGTACTTCTGACAGTCTGATGTTGTAGTAGCCAGCTTAGTCTTGGTTACAAGTACTTCTGACAGTCTGATGTTGTAGTAGCCAGCTTAGTCTTGGTTACAAGTACTTCTGACAGTCTGTGTTGTAGTAGCCACCTTAGTCTTGGTTACAAGTACTTCTGACAGTCTGATGTTGTAGTAGCCAGGCTTAGTCTTGGTTACAAGTACTTCTGACAGTCTGATGTTGTAGTAGCCTGGCTTAGTCTTAGTTACAAGTACTTCTGACAGTCTGATGTTGCAGTTGCCAGGCTTAGTCTTGGTTACAAGTACTACTGACAGTCTGATGTTGCAGTTGCCAGGCTTAACTTAGTTCAAGTACTTCTGACAGTCTGATGTTGTAGTAGCCAGGCTTAGTCTTGTTACAAGTACTTCTGACAGTCTGATGTTGAGTAGCCAGGCTTAGTCTTGGTTACAAGTACTCTGACAGTCTGTGTTGTAGTAGCCAGGTTTAGTCTTGGTTACAAGTACTTCTGACAGTCTGATGTTGTAGTTGCCAGGCTTAGTCTTAGTTACAAGTACTTCTGACAGTCTGATGTTGTAGTAGCCTGGCTTAGTCTTAGTTACAAGTACTTCTGACAGTCTGATGTTGCAGTTGCCAGGCTTAGTCTTGGTTACAAGTACTACTGACAGTCTGATGTTGCAGTTGCCAGGCTTAAACTTAGTTGCAAGTACTTCTGACAGTCTGATGTTGTAGTAGCCAGGCTTAAACTTAGTTACAAGTACTTCTGACAGTCTGATGTTGTAGTAGCCAGGCTTAGTCTTAGTTACAAGTACTTCTGACAGTCTGGTGTTGTAGTAGCCAGGCTTAGTCTTAGTTACAAGTACTTCTGACAGTCTGGTGTTGTAGTAGCCTGGCTTAGTCTTAGTTACAAGTACTTCTGACAGTCTGATGTTCTAGTAGCCAGGATTAGTCTTGGTTACAAGTACTTCTGACAGCTTGGCACTCACAACAGTCTTCAACGGTAGCAACAGCATCAACAGTAGCAACAGAGGAACATGACTATCCTTAGTGAGATAGGAGTGCTACCCAGCTTCTAACAGATCAGACTGAAGAAGGAATTCATCTGTATCGCTGTGTCGTGTTGGCCCAAGGTGTGTGGTGGTAGTAGGTGGTGGTAGGTGCTGGCTGGTTATCTAGACATTTCCAGTATCATTTGTCATTCTTTGTTTCTGTTGGATATATGTAGTGATTCTCTCTCTCTCTCTCTCTCTCTCTCTCTCTCTCTCTCTCTCTCTCTCTCTCTCTCTCTCTCTCTCTCTCTTCATTTCATATATTGTGTGCCAGATATCGGCACGAGAGAGTCTATCTGAACATCCAACCAACCTACCCCTTCTGAGAGATCAGAATGCCCCATCACTCAGCATCCACCCAGCTGGTGGTCGCCTGTTATCGCCAGATGGTTCTGGCCGCCTCACAGCTGGCCCAGTAGTTCTTGTATTGCTTGCACAGCAACAAGCACAGTCTGTGCACCCAGCGATATTTCGCCTCCTGGGATGCAAGAGCAGGGAAAGCTCTTAGTACGACGACATTTCGCACAGAGTTGGGCGAAACGCCGCAGTGAAATAAGGCTTGATTTTACTCTGAGCAGAGATAATCAGTTTATTGGAGAAGTGATAAGGAACTCAATAATAATAATAATAATAATAATAATAATAATAACAGTGATAATATAATAATAATAATAATCTAGAGCATTATCTCTCATTCAATATGTGTATGTGTGTGCGTGTGCGTGTGTGTGTGTGTGTGTGTGTGTGTGCCTCAGGCACCTTTCTGCAATCTCAAAAAGTCACGTTGTGACCTTTGACCTCTATCTCACTGCTGTCTACTTGTTTACCTGTCTACTCTGTCAATTTACCTGTCTATCTATAATAATAATAATAATAATAATAATACTTTATTGAGACATGGTACAGTGATACATGTTAGACATAGTTATACATAGTTATTACATAGTTATTAATGAGATGTACATGCCAAAAGCCCCTAATATGCTGTGCATTGCTCTCTTTGAACCCATTGCCTGTTTACCTGTTGTTTGTCTTCCTGTTGCCTGTTTACATGTCTGTCTACCTGTTTTCTGTCTTCCTGTTGCCTGTTTACCCGTTGCTTGTCTACCTGTTGCTTGTCTACCCGTTGCTTGTCTACCCGTTGCCTGTCTACCTGTTGTCTGTCTACCTGTTGCCCGTCTATCTGTTGCCTGTCTACCTGTTGTCTGTCTACCTGTTGCCTGTCTACCTGTTGCCCGTCTACCTGTTGCCCGTCTACCTGTTGCCCGTCTATCTGTTGCCTGTCTACCTGTTGTATGTCTACCTGTTGTTGATGTTAAGGGTTATTTTCTCTTAGAACTGGTCCTAGACCAGACCTAGTACTCCTATAAGGTGTTCTCTTCTCTCTCTCTCTCTCTCTCTCTCTCTCTCTCTTCTCTCTCTCTCTCTCTCTCTCTCGTGATGATGACAGGTTGATGTTTGGCTAGGTGGGTGTGAGATTGGCAGGTGGGTGGATTGGTTTGGTTGATGTTGAAAGATTGAAGGTTGAGGCCACAAAAGAGTATTAGGGAGGGTGATTGATGATTGGTGGTAGTAGTAGTAGTGGTTGTGGTGGTGGTTATAGTGGTAGTGATGGTTGTAGTAGTGGTAGTGATAGTGGTGGTAGTAGTAGTGGTGGTGGTTATAGTGGTAGTGATGGTGGTAGTAGTGGTAGTGATAGTGGTGGTAGTAGTAGTGGTGGTGGTGGTGGTTATAGTGGTAGTGATGGTGGTAGTAGTGGTAGTGATAGTGGTGGTAGTAGTAGTGGTGGTGGTAGTAGCAGAGGTTGTAGTTGTGGTAATAATGGTAGTGGTGGTGATAGTAGTTGTGGTGGTGGTAGAAGTAGTGGTTGTGTTGGCTGTAGTGGTGGTGGTAGTAGTGGTAGTTTTGGGGGTGGTAGTAGTGGCATTGGGGGTGGTAGTAGTGGTGGTGCTGGTGGTAGTAGTGGTGGTACTGGTGGTAGTAGTAGTGGTGGTGGTAGTAGTGGTGGTGGTGGTAGTAGTGGTGGTGGTGGTAGTAGTGGTAGTGGGGGTGGTAGTAGTGATAGTGGGGGTGGTAGTAGTGGTGGTGCTGGTGGTAGTAGTGGTGGTGGTAGTAGTAGTGGTAGTTGTGATGACTGAGGTATATTAGTGGATATATAGTATCTCTATCTCAACTACCCTAACTACTCTATTATACCTAAAGCGGTAATTGCAGGTGAGAAAATGGCTATAATAGAGTGTCTTAACTACTCAATTACACTTGAATCTTGTGGCTTAACTGACGCCAGAATTGACCACTAACCAGTCTAACTGCTCAATTTCTACTCACCAGTTTGATTGTTTGAGACGAGGACTAACAACTGGGTTTTATCCTCCCTAAAAACCCAGTTTAACTCTTTATTTCCCTTTCTCTTTTTCTCTTCTTTTTCTTTACTATTCTTATTATTATTTTATTCAGTACTTTATATATATAATATAATTTTGTGTTACACATCACACAAACATTCTGCACACCATCCCTTCCCCATTCCCTACCCATCCTCTACCCATCCCCTACCTTCCTCTACCCATCCCCTACCTTCCTCTACCCATCTCCTACCCATCCTTTACCCATCCCCTACCCATCCTCTACCAATCCCCTATCCATCCCCAACACATCCCCTAATAATTCACCTAAGCACAGAATCCTCATTAAGACCCAGACAACACCGCTTCCCCTCTTTCACCAACAGGGACCCCATGCCCCATCCCACCAGGCACTGGCTCCACCTCTGTCATAATGCCAACAATCCCCCTACACAAATTCCTAAATACCCCATCGGGAAACTCGGCCCAAGTGTCCTACCATACAACGATTTATTCCTCTTCATTGTCTTATAAAATTTCGCCGGCAGGACACGACGACTGATATCTCAATCGTGCACCGTCTCACAACACGTCCACATCGCCGGCAGGATACGACGACTGATATCTCAATCGTGCACCGTCTCACAACACGTCCACATCGCCGGCAGGATACGACAACTGATATCTCAATCGCGCACTGTCTCACAACACGTCCACATCGCCGGCAGGATACGACAACTGATATCTCAATCGTGCACCGTCTCACAACACGTCCACATCGCCGGCAGGATACGACAACTGATATCTCAATCGCGCACCGTCTCACAACACGTCCACATCGCCGGCAGGATACGACAACTGATATCTCAATCGTGCACCGTCTCACAACACGTCCACATCGCCGGCAGGATACGACAACTGATATCTCAATCGTGTACCGTCTCACAACACGTCCACATCGCCGGCAGGATACGACAACTGATATCTCAATCGTGTACCGTCTCACAACACGTCCACATCGTGTGTATGTCGCTGCTCTCGCTGCGACGTCCAGTGTCCTTAACACTGACACCTCTCTACTTACAGTTACTCACAGACTGCACAGGATTAATCTGTCACAACTTAGTAATACAAGAACAAGGCTCTGGGAGAATATCATGCAAAGATTTACACATAACTTCACGCTCCCACAGAGAGATGCGCAATCTGACGAACCCCTCTCAGATGCGCCTCCACTCATATAAGTGGTAAAATAACACTAAAGGGCTCTTATATCCCTTGTCAAAACGTCATACAAAACTCTGATCTTAATCTTCCAGAGCTTCTTCACAGACATCATCACCCTCATCAACAGCAAACTGTGTCTAAGATCCATTCCTCTGAAAGTATTATTTAACACACCATACACTTTATTCAGACCGTCCCCCCTTCCTTGAGGAACCCAGCATGCATCACGACCCTTCATATATACACGCAGAACACACACACCTAGATTGAAACCCAAACCTTCCCTGCTCACTGGCAATGTCACTGCTTCACTTCTCAACCCTTCACACTTGGACGTCCATAAAAACCGGAAAATCCTACTTTGACTCCTACGCACCACAACACTAGTTAAGGGGTAACCATTAACCACATAACAAGCCCTGCTATACGGAATGACATTCACAGTAATGAACCTCTGTAACATTGTTAAGTGATAAGGCCGGACTCCTTGTAGGCGATTAAAACTGCTACACTGCATCCTCTCAGAATTTGCTACCCTCGCCATCTCTTTGTCACTTGTCTACAGAATTCCACCAACATTTAAAGATCCCTCCACATGTGTAATGATCGAGCTATCCCATACATGCGAAGACCATCTAAGACGATGGACAACCCTGCTTCGAACCTCTACACACGGACACAACCCTTTCTAATCTATCGTTAACTTAGAGTGTAACCACCTTTGCACAATACAACGTATCAACCCGCCTCACAATTTCCTCCCCAAACCCCTGTTTAAGGAGGATACTATGCATAGTTTCCCTATCCACTGAATCATATACACCTTTTCAATCGAGGGCGAATAAAGCGCCCTTTCTCCCTTTCTCCTGCATTGCACTCACGGATCTTTCCGGAATAACATACCGACCTGATGTAACAACACGACCCATCACACCCAACACCATAGCGAATAGTTTATAACCTGCGTCCTACCCTTTGGGACAATCACAATGACTGATGTCGACTGAACAGGTCCCAATCTACCACTCCTTCTTTCATGACATTCTTGAGACGTACCATAAACCCCCACCCCCCTCATTAACTTCCAATGCTTAGTATAAAATTCAACTGGTATACCCTTACCCACTGCTGGCAATGCCCTACAAAGTTACAAACCTTCTCCCCTTCCTCAACATCTCCCACTAACTCCATCCTTCTGGAGATTGCAAGAAACTCCCTTACAAACGTGAGATACAGCCCTCCCCTCCAATACCCTCTTCTCCCAATACATCACCCACCACCTGCCCACCAATACTCCCATCGCTTCAGCTGTTTTCATTCCCTGCTCTTCCCTGAAGCCTCCCACATTACAGTGCACTTGTAGATACGGTATACTAGTCGCATATAACACACTGGTGGTTTGTCTCCCCATAACACTTGCTCCAGCGCCGCCTCTACGAACACTGCATCGTACATCTCATTACGCACACCCTGGATCAAAAGCTTCAAACCTTCTATTTCATCCATAGGGTACACCCCCTTCGCTGGTAGACTGACTAGTAGATAGACTGGATGTAAATAGACTGGATGTAGATAGACTGGCTGGAAAATGGACAGGAAATAACTACAAGTTTGGAACACGTTTCAGCCCGTGGGTTGACCTACAGTTGGGTTGTTTAATGAGCCAGGGTTCATTAGGGTCAGTGAACAAGGCTGTGAGACGAACAGACAGACAGACGAGGTGTAACAAGGTGATTGCAGACACGGTAGTCAGGGTTAATGACGCCGCTAATTGCTTGTCTACCACCGGTTGAAAAATCCGGGGGTGTGGAGGTAGGGAGGGGGTGATGGAGGGGAAGGGCGTAAGCTTGCGTTCCTGACAGCTTATTCCCAGCTTAGGTTGCTTGGGTAATTAACGTGCCAGGGAGAAGGTGGATAAATACCAATCAAATTATTTTGATATGCAGATATATTCTATCCTCCCTCCCTTCCCTTACTCCTATCCTCCCTCCCTACGTCGCTCACTTCCTCCTACCCTCCCTCCCTCTCTCTTACAATTCCTCCCTCCTACCCTCTTTTCTTCCTACCCTCCCTCCTACACTCCCTCTCTCCTTCCCTCCCTATCTCCTATCCCTCCCTCTCCTCCCTCGCTGTTACTACTACTACTATTACTACTTATATTACTATTACTTCTACTAATACTACTATCATCATTATCACACCTCGTCCACCCACACCATCAACCACTTCCGCCCTGATTACCGTCCCAAATCACCCTTGCCATTCCACATGTGATTAGACCTTAATTACCTTGAACCTCGCCTGATTAATGACCCCATTACCATTCCTAAATGGGGAAGGAGGATCCCTACATTACTCAATCCATCGCGAATGGTATCAGAGGGAAGGGCATTCAATTCAATTCCCTGTAATCCCAATTTTTGCGGGGGAAAAGAAAAACTCGACTACACAATCCGGTGTTAACGTAGCCAGCTGTTGATTTTCGATTATGTAACCCGGAATAATGGAGACTTGATAAAGCTTTACACAGTGAAACATAACGAGAGAGAGAGAGAGAGAGAGAGAGAGAGAGAGAGAGAGAGAGAGAGAGAGAGAGAGAGAGAGAGAGAGAGAGAGAGAGTATTAACCTAATATCCTCCAGGAAGGAATATCGTGAATGGTATTTACCCTTCCTCCTCCCGTGGTAGATGAGTGATGGGTAACGAGGTCATTACCAGGTAGTAACGGCCCAATTACTGCCTCGTTCACCAGCTCTTTAAGTCTTAATGAAGACTTTAACACCATTGATAAAGCGAACCACAATAATGTACCAACTACTGTATTGTGGAAGTTGGCTAGTACAGACTACTACTGCTGCTGTGTTACTACTGATACTACTACTACTAGTACTACTACTATTACTACTAGTACTACTACTATTACTATGATATTAGTACTGCTAGTCCTACTGTTACTACTGCTATTATTGCTACTACCACTATCAGAACTACTATTAGTAGTAATAATATTATTACTACTACTACTAATACATACAAAATACTCAGAGTAATTAATATGATAGAGAGTAATTCTTCGAGAGGCGAGAAACGAGTACACAAGGGCACAGCTGGAAGTTAAAGAAACAGCTGAGCCACAGAGATGTCAGAAGTATTTCTTCAGTCTCAGAGAGGCCGTGAAGTGGACTAACCTCGATGAGGAAGTAATGGAAGCAGAGTCCATACACAGCTTTAATAGCAGGTACGACAGGACCCACGAGGCTACGAGGGGGGGGAGTGAATCCTGCAAGTGTCAAGTTAAGAGGTGGGATCAGGAGCTGTGAATCGACCCCTGGAACCACAACTAGGTGAGTACACACACATACACAATCGCACAATTTATCTCTCTAAGTAATATGTTTTACAAGACTAATAACCTTAATTAACCAACAAGTCAACCACAACGAATCAATTAACCATTTTTTTTCTATACACCAATTTGTTTCCCAGTTCCAATTTAATACTGTCATTACCTGTTGGTAATTAATAACCTCACCTGCAGAGACAGTGGAAATTGTTGCAGTGGGGAGATTAGTAATGGGGAGGTTAACAATGGGGTGGTTAGCAATGGGGAGGTTAACAATAGGGTGGTTAGTAATGGGGGTGGTCAGTAATGGGGTGGTTAGTAATGGGGAGATTAACAATGGGGTGGTTAGTAATGGGGAGGTTAACAATAGGGTGGCTAGTAATGGGGGTGGTTAGTAATTGGGGTGGTTAGCAATAGGGTGGTTAGCAATGGAGTGGTTAAAAATGGGGTGGTTAACAATGGGGTGGTTAGCAATGGGGTAGTTAGGTTCTTGGGGAGGTAACAATCGAATCTTCGACGAGGGGAATGTAACTGGGTTTAAGTGGGTGTAACTTTGTGTAATTGGGAATAGTTGGGTGTAACTGGGAGCAACTGGGTGTAACCGGGTGTAATTTGGTGCAATTGGGTGTAACTGAGAGTAATTGGGTGTAATAATGGGCTCTATGGGAGATACGGTAATTGATGCATTAATAGGTAGTGATTGGCGAATAGGGAGAGACTATTTGACGAACAGAAATTGTAATTAGCGAATAGAGAAGATTGTACCTGGCGAATAGGGAGGGATTGTAATTGGCGAATGATCTTTTGAACACGTAAGATAACAGGTAAATCTGGAAGAGAGGGAGAGAGAGAGAGAGAAAGTTAAATAACCTCATCCAGTCATAAATAATTAGTAAATAATCACAGCTAATTATGCAAATCTCACATATTTGGGCCTCATTCATCACTGTGTCACCATCACTCATCATCACCACCCTCATCATCATCTTTTTCTCCCACGGTAGTGATTAGAAGTGATGAATCAATGTATAGATGAGTCTTATGAAGGTAGGGTTATTTAAAAGAAGAAAACACATCTACCATCATTCAGTTAGTTGTTAGAAGTGTGTTGTTGACATCAGCGTTTAGGTGATGGTCAGGATTGTGACATCCTCACTCAGAGTGCAGGTACTGTACTTCCCACCTCCACGACTGTAACATCCTCACTCATCCTTCAGAGTGGAAGCACTGTACTTCCCACGTCCACGACTGTAACATCCTCACTCATCCTTCAGAGTGCAGGCACTGTACTTCCCACCTCCACGACTGTAACATCCTCACTCATCCTTCAGAGTGCAGGTACTGTACTTCCCACCTCCACGACTGTAACATCCTCACTCATCCTTCAGAGTGCAGGTACTGTACTTCCCACCTCCACGACTGTAACATCCTCACTCATCCTTCAGAGTGCAGGCACTGTACTTCCCACCTCCACGACTGTAACATCCTCACTCATCCTTCAGAGTGAAGCACTGTACTTCCCACCTCCACGACTGTAACATCCTCACTCATCCTTCAGAGTGCAGGTACTGTACTTCCACCTCCACGACTGTAACATCCTCACTCATCTTCAGAGTGGAAGCCTGTCTTCACCGATTTCCCAAATCCATCAAATATATACGGCTTACACTCAACAGCCCAAAACTTAAATGCATATTCCACTCACTCTGATATAACATGCTAAAACACACACCCAAACATGTGCTTATATATATATATATATATATATATATATATATATATATATATATATATATATATATATATATATATATAGTATATATATATATATATTATATATTATATATATATATATATATATATATATATATATATATATATATATATATATATATATATATATATATATATATATATATATATATATATATATATATATATATATATATATATATATACACACACACACACACAGCTTTGGATATGGGAATATTTACAGGTGAAAGCTTAAATAGATCATAGACAGTTTCATTAATAATGTCGGAGACAGTTGTATTAAGCTGGCCAGATTACATTTCCTGATATATAGAGATAAGCTGATTATTCTTCGCGGGAGATAATTTTTAACGTCTCTCTGTCTCTCTCTCTCTCTCTCTCTCTCTCTCTCTCTCTCTCTCTCTCTCTCTCTCTCTCTACACTGTTTTACAAGCTATTATACACTAGTTCCTCTGTCTATATCTCTCCCCTCCTGTCTATCTTCATCCACCCACCCACTACCACCCCACACCACACCCACCACCACTACTACCACCACACACCACACCACTACCACCCCACACACCACCACCACTACTACCACCACACACACACCCACTACCACCCCACACCACACCCACCACCCACTACTACCACCACACACCACACCCACTACCACCACACACCACACCCACTACCACCACACACCACACCCACTACCACCACACACCACACCCACTACCACCCCACACCACACCCACCACCCACTACTACCACCACACACCACACCCACTACCACCACACACCACACCCACTACCACCACACACCACACCCACTACCACCACACACCACACCCACTACCACCCCACACCACACCCACCACCCACTACTACCACCACACACCACACCCACTACCACCACACACCACACCCACTACCACCCCACACCACACCCACCACCCACTACTACCACCACACACCACACCCACTACCAACACACACCACACCCACTACCACCACAACCCCACCCACCCACTACCACACCACACCCACCCACTACCACACCACACCCACCCACCCACTACCACACCACACCCACCCACCCACCCACTACCACACCACACCCACCCAACCACTACCACACCACACCCACCCACCCACTACCACACACACCCACCCACCCACTACCACACCACACCCCACCCCATCCACCCACTACCACACCACACCCCACCCCATCCACCCACTACCACACCACACCCACCCACTACCACCACCTCCTCCAGCATCTTCAGGGCTTCTTACCGTTAAATTTTTGCCTTTGTGTGAGCCGATAGGTTTACATGATTAGCGTGGGTGGGTGGGAGAGTAGGTGGGCGAGTGGGTGGGTGTGTCGGTGTCTGGGTGTGAGTGGGTGTCTGGGTGTGTGGGTGTGAATATGTGTGTGGATGTGGGTGGGTGGCCAGGAACTATGAATCGACCCCTGCAACCACAAATAGTTGAGCACACACACACACACACACACAAAGTAGCGGAGAGGCGGGACCAGGAGCTGTGACTCGATTCTTACAAACACAAGCAGGTGAGAACATTCACCTTCACTTGGCACAGGTGACGAGTGCCACTTTAATTACCACATGAAAACTTCTCAACACTTTATTATACAACTAGTTTTATGCTCTCTCTCTCTCTCTCTCTCTCTCTCTCTCTCTCTCTCTCTCTCTCTCTCTCTCTCTCTCTCTCTCAATGATACAAAAATATCCATACAAGTATGAAATTGTGTATGTATATGTATATGTGTGTGTGTGCACCTAACACCTGTGTGCTAGGTGATGGTGCTAGGTGTGAGGTGCACCTAAGTGCATCTCACACACAATAACAGGAAAGGCTGCTAACTGGTATTACAGTAAGTATATCTGTGGGTGGGGTGGGTGGCAAAGAGTGGGTGGGTGGGTAGGTGTATGCATGGGTGGGTGGATGGCACAGTGGGTGGGTGGATGGCACAGAGTGGGTGAGTTACACAGGGTAGGTGAATGCGTGGGGGTGTGTCACAGAGTGGGTGGGTGGCACAGATTGGGTGGGTGAATGCTTGGGTTGGTAGTACAGGGTGGGTGGGTTGCACATAGTGGGTGGGTGGGCTACAGGAGCGGGTAAAGTTACCACCCACACTAAACCAGCCGACACCCCAAACCCAAACACCTACCCACCCACCGCCCCAGGGCATGAAGACCGCCCTGGGCGGCGTTGCTACATACCCGCCGCCCATGCCTGGGTGGGGGGTGGACAGGTGGGCAGGAAGAAGGATCACTGTCATAGTGGGCGGCGGATCGAACCAATACATCTAGGTGTACTCACTAAGGTGAGTACACCTAGGTGTACTGTCATATCTTTTCTTAAAACTGCGTATGAAGCCTGCCTCCACCTCTTCGTCCAGGCCATTCCACTTCCTGACCATCCTGAGGCTAAAGAAATACTTTCTAACATCCCTGTGATTCATCTGCCTCCTTAAATTCTACCTGTCCCCTCGTGTACCTGTTTCCAGCCTCTCCAAAAGTCTGTGCATGTTATGGAAGCTGTCTTCTCACTGTCAGTCTTGTGGTACAGGAGCTGTCTTCTCACTGTCAGTCTTGTGGTACAGGAGCTGTCTTCTCACTGTCAGACTTGTGGTATAGTAGCTGTCTTCTTATTGTCCCTAAAGTGAGACAGGTGTGGTACCTTGACAGTATTGACAGTAAGGTCACCCACATCCATGCGGTGTTGAAGGCTCCGCTGAAATGACAGATCTGTCCAGGCTGGGTCCAGGCGAGAGATGAGTCGTCTTGCTCAGATCTCTTATTATGTCCGGAAGTCGTAGATGAGACGGGAAGGCAGTCCAAGACAGTGGAGCATACTCAAGGTGTGAGCACACCTTTTTTTACATAAATTAATTTTACTGGCTAAGAGGTGTTATCCTGTTGCAGTAGGCTGTTGTGGGTGGCATCCTTCCCTGGGATGCCACCCACAACAGCCTACCAACATCCATGTGTGTATATAACACATTATTATTATGCAAATTTGATATGGAACTCTACACCCGCATGGGTCATTCAAAGCGAGTAGTAGTGAAGGCTCGATTCTATGTTTTCTAAGGTCAATAATGAAAATAATTAACATGGGTAATTACGCCACAAGCAACCTTAATTATTCATCAAGTAACCAAAAGGGGCGACTCATTCCCTTAGACTTTATTCGGTAACATTCTAATTCCATCATTTTTTTTTTAAGATTGTGTCAGTGTATAACTACTGTGTCATGCGCACACACCAATCAGTGTACATACACTGGGAGGATTTTCCATCCCTGAAGCCGTGCTGGTTGTCATGTATGAGCCAGTTCCTTTCTAGGTGCTCCACCACTCTTCTGATAATCTTCTCCGCGACTTTACATGTCCGTCACACTGGTCTGTAGTTTAATGCTTCGTCTCTGTCTCCTTTCTTAAAAATTGGAACTACGTTTGCTGTCTTCCACACCTCTGGAAGTTGACTTATTGAAGATTGTTGCTAGCGGCACACTGCTTCAGCTGTCTCTCTCAGGACCCATGGGGAGATGTTATCTGGTCCCACCATCTTTGAAGTCTCTAACTTAGATAAGTTTCTTCACCTCCTCGGTTGTGTGTAGTGTGTTCAACACTTAGCTGGTGCACTCTACCGCCTCGGATTGCTGGGAGCCTTTCTGTCTTCTCTGATAATACCTCTCTAAATATCGTGCTGAGCTCTTCACAGACTTCCTGGTCATTCCTTGTGAGCTCTCCTCCTTCCTTCCTTAGCCTGATTACCTGGTCCTTGACTGCATTTTTCCTCCCGATGTGGCTGTATAACAGCTTTGGGTCTGATCTGGCTTTCGATGCTATGTCATTCTCGTATTGCCATTGATCCTCTCTCTTTATCCATGCATACTCGTTTCTGGTTCTTCTGCTCAACTCCTTGTTTTCCTGAGTACTTTGTCTTCTGTTTTTTTCCGTACTCTAGCACATTTGGCTTTGGCTTCTCTACACCTCTGGGTAAACTATATGCTCACTCTGGTCTTCCAGTTGTTTCTGTTGCCCCTTGGTACGACCTTCTCCTCTACCTCCCTCCACTTTATGGCCACATTTTCCATAATTTCATTCATTGTTTTTCTCTCTAGTTCTCTTCACCACTGCACCTCATGCAGGAATTGCCTCATGCCTGTGTAGTCCCCTCTTTTGAAGTCTGGCCTATGACCTCCTCGCCGGGCTGCTTCACTCTCCACTGTTAATTCCACAAGATTTTTGAAACTCAGGACCACGTGATCACTATTGCCAAGGGGCCTTTCATATGTAATATCCCCTTTGTCATTTTCTCCTCTCTCTCTCTCTCTCTCTCTCTCTCTTTGGCTGTGTCCTTATCATATTGGTACATGAAGTTTTCCAGTACCACCTCCTGCATCTTACCCCTCCACGATTCCGGTCCCCCGTGTGGCTCCAGATTTTCCCAGTTTGCCATGACCAGAAACTTTGCCCTGCCTATGAGGGCCCTTCTGGCTACCTCAGCTAGTCTGTCCACCATTACTTTCATCGTACTTTTGTCTTGGTCTCTGGCAGATTGTACATCACTGCTAATCATCACCTTGGGATCTCCAGTCTGAAGTGTTCCTACTATGTAGTCATCTTCTTCCCCTTTGCCCATTCCTCTCATCTCCTCAAAACTCCACTAGTTTCTGATGAGCAGTGCAACTCCTCCTCCTCCTCCTCTGTTCCCTTTGTCTTTCCTCAGGATCTGACAGCTAGTCGGGAAGATCGCATCTATTATCATCTCCGTGAGCTTTGTCTCCGTGAGTGCTATGATGTCTGGATATGCCTCCATGAGTCGTTCATGCCACTCCTCACTCTTATTGTTATTCCATCTGCCTTGATGTACTGAATTCTGGTACTTGGCTTCTTGGATTCCTGGTTAAAGAACCCATCCTGCCCCTCATGGGACGGATGGGTTGCTTTGGGTAAGGGTGTGTTTGTTTCTGTGTAAATTTAATGCCTGAAGGCAAGCCAATAAGACTTATATCATTCTTAGAAGCAATGATGGTGCAGGGGGAGGAGGAGGGAAGGTGCGGGGAGGTGCAGGGAAGGTGCGGGGAGGTGCAGGGGGAGGAGGAGGGAAAGTGCGGGGAGGCGTAGGGGGAGGAGCAGGGGAGGTACAGGGGGAGGAGCAGGGGAGGAGCAGGGAAGGTGCGGGGAGGTGCAGGGGGAGGAGCAGGGAAGGTGCAGGGGGAGGTGCAGGAAGAGGAGAATAATATAAGAGTAAGGAGATGGAGCAATAACGATGACTTTGTGATATTCTCACAGACAGGAAACTCCCTCTCTCTAGTTCTCTCCCTCTAGCTCCCTCTACTTCTCTCCATCTCTCAAGTTCTCTCCCTCTAGTTCCCTCCCTCTAGCTCCCTCCCTCTAGCTCCCTCTCTCTAGTTCTCTCCCTCTAGTTACCTCTCTCTAGTTCTCTCCCTCTCTCTAATTTTCTCCCTCTAGCTCCCTCTAATTTTCTCCCTCTAGCTCCCTCTCTCTAGTTCTCTCCCTCTAGCTCCCTCTCTCTAGTTCTCTCCCTCTAGCTCCCTCTCTAGTTATCTTCCTCTAGTTCTCTCCCTCTAGCACCCTCCTAGCTCCCTCTCTCTACTTATCTCCCCCTAGCACCTTCTCTCTAGCTCCCTCCCTCAAGGTCTCTCCCTGTATCTCACACACAGTAATGGAGGAATGTATGAAGGAAGAAGAACAGAGAGAGAGAGAGAGAGAGAGAGAGAGAGAGAGAGCGGAGATGAAAAATCGTGGGAGAGAAGGTAAGAGAGGAGAGGGAAAGTGGCGGATATGGAGAATTATGGGGGAGGAGGAAGTGGGGATAATGGTGGAGATGGGCAATCATGGTGGCAGGAGAGGGAAGAGGAGAAAGAGGAAGAGAGAGAGAGTGAGGGAGGAGGAGGAAGAAGAAGAAGAAAGAAGAAGATAATCAACGAATGGTTAAGCAAGAGAGAATTATTATTATTATTATTATAATCATGGGAGAGCGCTAAACCCGTAGGGATTATACAGCGCCTGTAGGGGAAAGGATGGAAGGTATTCAGGCTTAATTCAGGGAACTGGAGCACAGATCCAATTCCCTAGATCTAGAGCCCCTCACCAGCGTCAAGGAACCTCCCTTGAGGGGCGGCAAGAGAGAACAGCTGGAGACTTCAACTCGCTCGGGTAAAGTAATCCAAAACATTATCCAGTTCTGTCTCTCTCTCTCTTTCTCTCTCTCTCTCTCTCTCTCTCTCTCTCTCTCTCTCTCTCTCTCTCTCTCTCTCTCTCTCTCTCTCTCTCTCTCTCTCTCTCTCTCTCTCTCTCTCTCTCTCTCTCTCTCTCTCTCTCTCTCTCTCTCTCTCATTAAGATTATCGTTCATGCACTAGCAGTGTTGTTAAGAGTTTTATTAAGCATAATGACGGGTCGTAAATACATACCTGACTTACTAATAACTTTGTCTTGTTAAAACGAATTTAAGTCACTATACCATGGCTGGGACAATTTACAAGCACTATACCGTGGCTGGGACAATTTACAAGCACTATACCACTATACCGTGACTGGAACAATTTACAAGCACTATACCGTGGCTGGGACAATTTACAAGCACTGTACCGTGGCTGGAACAATTTACAAGAACTATACGTGGCTGGAACAATTTACAAGCACTATACCGTGGCTGGAACAATTTACAAGCACTATACCGTGGCTGGAACAATTTACAAGCACTATACCGTGGCTGGAACAATTTACAAGCACTATACCATGGCGGGAACAATTTACAAGCACTATACCGTAGCTGGGACAATTTACAAGCACTATACCGTGGCTGGAACAATTTACAAGCATTATACCATGGCTGGAACAATTTACAAGCACTATACCGTGGCTGGAACAATTTACAAGCACTATACAGTGGCTGGGACAATTTACAAGCACTATACCATGGCTGGAACAATTTACAAGCACTATACCGTAGCTGGGACAATTTACAAGCACTATACCGTGGTTGGGACAATTTACAAGCACTATACCGTGGCTGGGACAATTTACAAGCACTATACCGTGATTGGGACAATTTACAAGCACTATACTGTGGCTGGGACAATTTACAAGCACTATACCGTGGCTGGGACAATTTACAAGCACTATACCGTGGCTGGAACAATTTACAACTAATCCACTATACCGTGACTGCAACAATTCACAACTAACCCACAATACCGTGACTGCAACAATTCACAACTAACCCACAATACCGTGACTGCAACAATGCACAACTAACCCACAATTCTAAAAGGAATTTCTAGACGACGTTTCTGTCCTGAACATGGTAATGGGCGGACCTAAACGTCTCTAAATTGCGTTTTAGTTGTGAATTCAAAATTGTAAGTTTTAACGTAGTCTTTCGGAGGGGTCAGGTTAGGTTAGGATAGGTAAGGTAATGTAAGCTTAGGTTAGGTTAGGTAATGTAAGCTTAGGTTAGGTAAGGTTATGTTAGGTAAGTCTTAGTTCAGAAGGATGATTGAGAGTCCCAGGTCATCTTTATTATACTTTATTACCAATAATAAAACTGTACATAAGAAAATAATTGACTAGACACACTTCTTTATTATTCACATTATTGAGATAATGTCCTTGATTCAGAGTCAACTAACAACTGAATCGTCAACTGAGGAACAACCATCGGTGGGAGGGAAGGCTGATTGATGGGCAACATTTTGGCACTCTCTCTCACTTAGTGTGAAAGATAGAATGTGGTGAGAATGTTCCTCATAATGAGAACACGGGTAAGCGCTGAATGCACGCTATTTGTACAAGAATGAGTGTTTCTGCACCTCTTTTAATGTTCCAAACATTAACAACACCGAGTTGGGCTCCATAACATTTGCATCAACATTGGGAACATTCTTCGTTCGGTATTAAATGTCGTTTGTTTATGGTTCATAATGCCGAGTCTGTTTTGGTTCACAGTCACTGGAACACTGACGGAGGATTGAGTCTCCACCAGGCTCTTGAATGCCACACACGGTAACAGTGTATAGAGAAATGCAGTCCAACGTTGCCTCCGTCCGTCGTGCTTGCACGCACGAGTGGGAGACTAAACTAAAGTGTTTGTGGTAAGCGTTGTCGTCGGCTCACACAGATGCGGCCGAGACTTGGAGATCAATAGTGAGGGTAGCGCTCCATGCTCCAAGGAGCTCTGGAGGCTGATCTGTGCTAGGCTCCATAACAGGGGGTCCTCTGGTGCTGCTCCCGTGACGCTTCTGTGACGGGAGAGACGGAGGGATGAAAGAGGGCGAAGTGTTTCTCTCTGTCTCTCTCTCTCTTGGTGATAACTTCTTCGGGATCCACCACCAGTGCTTGAAGGTCCTGTCGTCTGGTTTGCTTCTTGGCAAAGTCATCAATGAGAACTTTCCAGGTCTTGGCGCTGTATTGTCCTCTGGGAGGAACGTAACTTAAAGTTCTGTCGTCGAGACTCACAGGAGTTACTTTCCCGCGTGAGTAGAAATCATTCGACGGCTGCAGTGCCATCACTGGACCCCGGCGTCAACCGTTGCTACGCTGGAGCGTGGCGTTGAACGGTGAAGTGTGAAGGAGCACTCAGGATTCCTGTCGTGAATGGTCTAGTCCCCGGCACGAGGAGCGGAAAACTTCGAAGCACGGATGATTTGGTGGTTCCTGTCACGCAACTAGAGTTCACTAGAGGAAGCAACACTAAGCCACTCAGGTGAGATCTACCCCGCTGTGAGTAGTTAACGCAGGGGCTTAACTGTAGCCGTCCCTTGAAGGCACTGTGAGCAGTTCTGCAGGTCGGCCCGCAGGTTACCTGGGCGCATCTACACGACTAATTACAGGCTTCGTGAAGTGGTAAGGAGAGGGCCGGTTACAGGCTACGTGGGCAGTCCCTGGAGGACTTGACGTAGACTACATGGGTAGTCCTGAAAGGCCCCTGACAGGCTACATCACCAGACCTGGCGGGCCAGCGAGGGCTATATCAAGAGGTCGGCCAGGGTAGTAATGTAAGTCTGCGCCATCTGCAGCGTGTCGTACTTTGAGAGCTTGCGGTCGTCGCAGAGCTGCGGTAGAACGGAGCGGAGACGGTCAAAGGCTTTGTTGAGATTGTCCATCCTGCGTCGCTCGCGGGCGTTGGCCGCCAGCCTTCTCTTCTTCCTGACGCCATCCGTCACATCGCGTCCCGTCCGCTGCTTCCTCACGCCACTGCGGCTGCTCCCACGAGGGGCCTTGGGTGTCTTACACAGGTTCTGCTGCAGGGGAGGGCCTCCCAGCCGCTGCTGCTCCCTTTTATTCTCGATGGAGATGAGAGGAGACACAGAAGGCACCTTTGTTGACGTGATATTCCTGGCTGACGGATAGCTTACTCTGTAGCTCTCAGTTTTGACGTGATGTTGGGTAGTGCTGGAAGGTCTCTGCAGACATGAAGACGGGCTCTTGGAGGACGGTGCCTGCTTGGTGATTTGAGCAGTGGCTCCTGCTACAGTGTACAGCTGGGCGTACTCGGGATAGCTGACGAAGGTGGCACTAGTGGTGGTTTGGTGGGCAGCCTGCTGGGCCATGGTGAACGGTGCCCAGGCGTCGGTGGGAGAGTGGGCAGGAGCTAGAGTCGAGGGGCACAGTCGAGTGGGACTCGGAGGAGGTGAGGAAGCAGGGCTGAGAGAGCCGTAGTCACTGTCAGGAGTGGGCGGGCGGGCGGTGAAAAGGGCGGTGGTGTAGGCGTCAGCGAAGGCGTGCACCATCTGCTGGTACACAGCACTGGCGTCGTCCATCGCGCGTGAGGGCGGCTCACGTCTCTACGCGACACAGTTGTCTCTCTCGCGCGATGCCTCACACAGCGTGTTGCCCACGAGACCAGAGACACAGCGAGCGGGATGCTGCGCTACAGAGAGTGGGGTATGAACTAGCGGGGCGGCGCACGAGGCAGCCTTTATACCTGGGCAGGTGTGTGAAGGCGGGGCTAATGAGCCCCACCCCAAGAACCCATCCCCAGTCACTCCCCAAGCCCCATCCCCTACCAATACCCCATCTCGTGCCTCCTCCCCATCCCCCCATACCTCCGCCTCAGCGCTACCTTCCTCCCACAATGGCCACAATTAGACCGAGTCCTGGGCACCTTTCATCCCTGCCCACTGGTCACACGCCCCAGGGCACGCGTGGGTCCTATTATCCTCCTTCACCCACCATACACCTACCATACACCCACCATACACGCTCCCATTTATCCTCCTCCCCCTAATGCCTTTCTTTCCCTGGCAAATTAGTTCACATCTGAAGGTTTTAAAACAGTTCCGATTGAAGGCAGGAAATAATGTTATTTCCTGTGTGTGTGTGTGTAGAGTGTGTGTTTAGAGTGTGTGTAGAGAGAGAGTGTGTGTGTGTGTAGAGTGTGTGTTTAGAGTGTGTGTGTGTAGATAAAGTGTGTGTGTATGTATGTGTAGAGTGTGTGTGTGTAGATAAAGTGTGTGTGTAGAGTGTGTGTTTAGAGTGTGTAGAGAGAGTGTGTGTAGAGAGAGTGTGTGTGTGTAGATAAAGTGTGTGTGTAGAGTGTGTGTGTGTAGATAAAGAGAGTGTACTCACCTATTTGTACTCACCTATTTGTGGTTGCAGGGGTCGAGTCATAGCTCCTGGCCCCGCCTCTTCACTGATTGCTACTAGGTCCTCTCTCTCCCTGCTCCATGAGCTTTATCAAACCTAGTCTTAAAACTATGTATGGTTCCTGCCTCCACTACGTCGCTCTCTAGGCTATTCCACTTCCTGACAACTCTATGACTGAAGAAATACTTCCTAACATCCCTTTGACTCATGAGTCTTCAACTTCCAATTGTGACCCCTTGTTTCTGTGTCCCTCTCTGGAACATCTTGTCTCTGTCCACCTTATCTATTCCTCGCAGTATTTTATATGTCGTTATCATGTCTCCCTAACCCTCCTGTCCTCTAGTGTCGTCAGACCGATTTCCTTAACCTTTCTTCGTAGGACAATTCCCTTAGCTCTGGGACTAGTCTTGTTGCAAACCTTTGCACTTTCTCTAATTTCTTGACGTGCTTGACCAGGTGTGGGTTCCAAACTGGTGCTGCATACTCCAGTATGGGCCTGACGTATATGGTATACAGAGTCTTGAATGATTCCTTAGTGAGGTATTGGAACGCAATTCTTAGGTTTGCCAGCCGCCCGTATGCTGCAGCAGTTATCTGATTGATGTGTGCCTCAGGAGATGTGCTCGGTATTATACTCACCCCAAGATCTTTTCTTTGAGTGAGGTTTGCAGTCTTTGGCCACCTAGACTATACTCTGTCTGCGGTCTTCTTTGCCCTTCCCCGATATTCATGACTTTACATTTGGCAGGGTTAAATTCAAGGAGCCAGTTACTGGACCAGGCTTGCAGCCTGTCCAGGTCTCTTGTAGTCCTGCCTGATCCTCGACTGATTTGATTCTTCTCATTAACTTCCATCATCTGCAAACAGGGACACTTCTGAGTCTATCCTTCCGTTATGTCATTCACATATACCAAAAACAGTACAGGTCCTAGGACTGACCCTTGTGGAACTCCACTCGTCACAGGTGCCCACTCTGACATCTCGTCACGTACCATGACTCGTTGTTGCCTCCCTGTCAGATATTCTCTGATCCATTGCAGTGCTTTTCCTGTTACGTGTGCCTGTTCCTCTAGCTTTTGTATGTGTATGTATGTGTGTGTGTGTGTGTGTAGAGTGTGTGTAGAGAGAGTGTGTGTGTGTAGATAAAGAGAGTGTGTGTGTAGAGTGTGTGTTTAGAGTGTGTGTGTAGATAAAGTGTGTGTGTATGTATGTGTAGAGTGTGTGTTTAGAGTGTGTGTAGAGTGTGTGTGTGTAGATAAAGTGTGTGTGTAGAGTGTGTGTTTAGAGTGTGTGTAGATAAAGTGTGTGTGTAAGATAAAGTGTGTGTGTATGTATGTGTAGAGTGTGTTTAAAGTGTGTGTAGAGTGTGTGTGTGTAGATAAAGTGTGTGTAGAGTGTGTTTAGAGTGTGTAGAGAGAGTGTGTGTGTGTAGAGTGTGTGTTTAGTGTGTAGAGTGTGTGTTTAGAGTGTGTGTAGAGAGAGTGTGTGTGTGTAGATAAAGAGAGTGTGTGTGTGTGTGTAGAGTGTGTGTTTAGAGTGTGTGTAGAGAGTGTGTGTGTGTAGAGAGAGCGAGAGAGAGTACAGAGGGAGAGAGAGAGTGTGTGTGTATGTTTACAGTGTAAAGAATGAGAGAGAGAGACTCATTCTTACGATTTCCAGACAATATACAATAAACATAATTGACTAATAATAATAATAATAATAATAATAATAATGGGTCTTGGATCGCTTCTTAATGGAATTGAAATCTCCACAACTTTTAAGTTGAGAGGCTTCTGCTCCTTTCCTCGGATCAAACCTGATTACTCCCTATTCTCCATGCTCAATATGACCAATGCGATTTTTAGTGTTTCCTGTGAATAATAATAATAATAATTATTATTATTATTGTTTTATTATTATTATTTTTATATTATTATTATTATTATTATTATTTTTATATTATTATTATTATTATTATTATTATTATTATTATTATTATTATTATTATTAACATATCAATTATAGGCCTATCTGAATACGGCTTAAAAGGAATAAAAATCCAGTTCAGGCCAAAAAAAAATGAAAACGGTAATCAAAATATTATTGTAAAATTAATCAGCTTTTTCCTTCCCCCCAAAAAATTAAGAAAAAGTCAGAGACCTTGAAGTTGTTTGCGAGGGAGGGGGTGAGCGCCCCCGCGGCCCGGTCCCAGACCAGCCCTCCTTCATGCTGGTCTCACCCAACACACCTTGTATGGTCTATTCTGGTGTATTTGGACCCTCTGGGTCGATAGACTTTATAGAATGTATTATCCACTAGAGTGGATAGATTATCCACTAAAGTGGATATACACAGAGAGATGTGTATCTGTCAGTTTGTATACTATACACAGAAAGCGATGTATATCTCTCAGTGTATATACTATACACAGAAAGTGATGTATATCTGTCAGTTTGTATACTATACACAGAAAGCGATGTATATCTCTCAGTGTATATACTATACACAGAAAGTGATGTGTATCTGTCAGTTTGTATACTATACACAGAAAGCGATGTATCTCAGTGTATATACTATACACGAATGATGTATATCTGTCAGTTTGCTATCACAAAACGATGTATATCTCAGTGATACACACAAAGGTGTGTATATCTATCAGTGTATATACACTGAGAGTTCACTTTAATCCCTACTGGTGATGCACAGGTGACATGCAGCAGTAGATCGTCTTGAAACCTAAGAAACTCGTCTAACTTTGTGGCAAATAAAACGTGAACAAATTTCAAATAGTCGAAGACATTTTCCAGAGATAATAAACAAAATAAATTACAATAAACAGAACAATTTATAAACTTGCGGGGAAAAAAATCGGTGCAGAATATACACTGAGTTTGATGTGTATACTTATGTACACACACACACACACACACACACACACACACACACACACACACACACACAAATGACCCTTCAGAGTGTCGCAATCTCCAGTATCATCAATGATGATATCTGGGGTTATCATCCGCCCTCCTGGCATGAGTAATTTCGAAGAATAATGATGATTGTGGACGAGAGAGAGAGAGAGAGAGAGAGACCTCCTTCACTTCAGGAGTGCAGAAACTATAAACGCCATAATAGCATCCATCAGCGTCCACTCACATCCTCTGACACCATTTTCCACTCCCTTAACCTTAAAAGGATCCTCCATACACGCTGCTCACGACGGCCTCTTTTGGAGGCGTCGTGAGCAGCGTGTATGGATCCTTCAACTGATCCTACCTGACAACCTTTTCGCCCTGACAACATTGTAACCCGGGGCGTGGACCAAGCGCTAGTTACCACAACACGCTGACAGCTACGAAAGCAAGTGTAAGGGCGTGGACAAGCTTTCCACAACACGCTGCAGCTGAAAGCAGAGTGTAACGGGGGTGGAACATGCTGTTACCACAACACGTCTGACACGCTAGAATGCCGAGTGTAATGTTGCTGTGACTTTCGTGGGAAGCTAGACCGTGTTAGTTTGCTTTGTGGGAAGGCTAGATCGTGGTTGTTGCTGTGACTTTCGTGGGAAGCGCTAGATCCGTGGTTGTTGCTGTGACTCGTGAGGAAGCGCTAGATCCGTGGTTGTTGCTGTGACTTTCGTGAGGAAGCGCTAGATCCGTGGTTGTTGCTGTGACTTTCGTGAGGAAGCGCTAGATCCGTGGTTGTTGCTGTCGCTTTCGTGAGGAAGCGCTAGATCCAGTGGTTGTTGCTGTGACTTTCGTGAGGAAGCGCTAGATCCGTGGTTGTTGCTGTGACTTTCGTGGGGAAGCGCTAGATCCGTGGTTGTTGCTGTGACTTTCGTGAGGAAGCGCTAGATCCGTGGTTGTTGCTGTGACTTTCGTGGGGAAGTGCTAGATCCGTGGTTGTTGCTGTGACTTTCGTGGGGAAGTGCTAGATCCGTGGTTGTTGCTGTGACTCGTGGGGAAGTGCTAGATCCGTGGTTGTTGCTGTGACTTTCGTGGGGAAGCGCTAGATCCGTGGTTGTTGCTGCGACTTTCGTGGGGAAGTGCTAGATCCGTGGTTGTTGCTGTGACTCGTGGGGAAGTGCTAGACCCGTGGTTGTTGTTGTGACTTTCGTGGGGAAGTGCTAGATCCGTGGTTGTTGCTGTGACTTTCGTGGGGAAGTGCTAGATCCGTGGTTGTTGCTGTGACTTTCGTGGGGAAGTGCTAGATCCGTGGTTGTTGCTGTGACTTTCGTGGGGAAGCGCTAGATCCGTGGTTGTTGCTGCGACTTTCGTGGGGAAGCGCTAGATCCGTGGTTGTTGCTGTGACTCGTGGGGAAGTGCTAGATCCGTGGTTGTTGCTGTGACTTTCGTGGGGAAGTGCTAGATCCGTGGTTGTTGCTGCGACTTTCGTGGGGAAGCGCTAGATCCGTGGTTGTTGCTGCGACTTTCGTGGGAAGGCTAGATCCGTGGTTGTTGCTGTGACTCGTGGGGAAGTGCTAGATCCGTGGTTGTTGTTTTGACTTTCGTGGGAAGCGCTAGATCCGTGGTTGTTGCTGCGACTTTCGTGGGAAGCGCTAGATCCGTGGTTGTTGCTGTGACTTTCGTGGGGAAGCGCTAGATCCGTGGTTGTTGCTGTGACTTTCGTGGGGAAGCGCTAGATCCGTGGTTGTTGCTGTGACTTTCGTGGGGAAGCGCTAGATCCGTAGGTGTTGTGTTATTATCGTGGAGAAGCGCTAGATACCGTAGTGTTGGAATTACGTGGAGAAGCGCTAGAAGAACAGATGAGAATACAAACCTAAGAATATAGATTAGAGGAGAAGAGAGCAGTCAAGTAGAGAGAGAGAGAGAGAGAGAGAGAGAGAGAGAGAGAGAGAGAGAGAGAGAGAGAGAGAGTATCACACGTCTGACCCATAAACACAGATGAACACTCAAAGATCACAATTACCTACTAGATAAAATCATCACTTCTCCCTCCCTCCATCCCCCTCCCTCCAACCCTCCAATCGAGCGATCTTGATCGCCCTCGTTAGCCACCTCGGGTAACGAGCTTCTAACCACACCACCCAGGGTCGTTACCAAAGTCGTGATCACTGCCAGGGGTAAACACAATGTTTGCTTTGTAACACTGAGCGATTATTACTTTAAATAAGGAGGGGTAAGGGGGGCGGGGCGGCTCTCCCCTCTCATCCCCCTGACCCTCCGGGATTCGCACTGCTATTGCTGATAATTGAACGATAATTGCCGGTGTCCGGGGGCAATTATCAAGGCGTTGGGGATTTCAGGGGTCCCTCCTGAAGGACCCGAAATGAGTGTAAAGGGTCAGGGCACGGAGGTGAAAGTCCACAACCTGGCAAGCTGCTCACAACTGTGTCCTGCTAAATTGAAGACCAGATAGAGATAAATAGATTAGATAGAACATAAGGAGGAAGGAGCACTGCAGCAGGCCTACTGGCCCAGCCGTCAGCATTTTTTGAGGAATTTTTAATCAAAAGATTTTTTTTGACTCTACAAGATTCCCTGTAGAAAAAATGTGATGAAGTTTATTATGGCCAGACTGGGAAAAGTCTTGGACTAAGATTACAACAACATAAATATAACTTTAGAACTGGACAAGAGTCTAATTCTCTGTTTATTCATGTGAGAGATTTTTAACCATCCACTTAATAAAATTTGGGAGGAATTTAAAGAAATATTTAACAAGCTCTAAAAATGTTTAAATTAAAGAATATAAGTGTGTGGACAGGTCCTGACCACAGCATTGTAATAAAAGGCGAGTTTAATCTCCTCCTCAATGCCTTCTGCTCTTACTCTTATTTGTACATTCCTTGATAATGTGAAAATCACGAAATGGGATCGAGTTCAATTTCTCACAGCGCTTTGTTCTGTATATATTATATATATATATATATATATATAATATATATATATATATATATATATATATATATATATATATATATATATATATATATATATATATATATATATATATATATATATATATATATATATATATTATATATATATATATATATATATATATATATATATTATATATATATATATATATATATATATATATATATATATATATATATATATATATATATATATATATATATATATATATATATATATAATATAAGTCAGACCACTATGAAAAATAGAAGAATTCCAAGCGCTTTCGTGACTACTCACATTATCAAGGAGTATCTGAAAGCGCTTGGAATTCTTCTATTTTTTCATAGTGGTTGTCTTGCATATTTTGATATCACCTGTTTACTGTGATCTTTTTGCATATATATATATATATATAAATATATATATATATATATATATATATATATATATATATATATATATATATATATATAAAGTTTGTGTGTGTGTTTATATTCGTATCACACGGTCCCTTGAACTGGAATGAGAGAGGTTTGGGTTAATTATGAACTTAGGGAGAAATGACCTGACCTTTATTGACCTGACATCTCACTGCCTAACACCTGCTCTCCCTTGATCAGTCCTTGTTGAGTTTGGCAGTCATTGTTCCTCGATTCTAACAACTCTATTGCGCAGTCATTTTTTGGGGTTCAGAAGATGTGAGGGGGAGAGAACGAAACGAGGCACATGGGCAACACTTGGGAATCTTCAGTGGCGAAACGTTTCGCTCGCACTGCAGGCTTCTTCAGTCAAACACAGGCTAATATAACACTGAAGACCGTAGAAGTAATTGCGAGGCAATCAGACAGTCAGTCAGTCAGCCTTGATAGGAGGTGATCAGTCCCTAAGACATGAAGATGTTTGAACAAGCGAGTATATGAACACAAGATGATTGACAGGACTCAGAACACCTGCTGGTGTTCAGTCGTGTTGGTAAGTGTGAACACAATATAGATCTCGATGATTGCAGTAAGTAGGTACCCGGGAGTTAGTCACCTTACACCTGCTGTCACTGTTCACCTAGCAGTAAGTAGGTAACTTACTTATATGGGTCGCATCCTGGGACAAAATTAACCTAATTTGCCCGAAATGCTCTACATAACAAGGGACTTTCTATATAGTAGTATGTCATTGATGTCAGCTATGGTATGTATAAGTTGTATCATGTAGCTGTAGAAATAAAGATATTATTATTATTAATATTTCCTCATATTCAACACTGAGCCAACCTGAAGTCAACACTGATAGGGATGTAAATCAGACCTAACCTATCTGATTGTAAACGTGTGTGTGTGTGTATCTGATTGGCGTTTACAAAAGGGCCAGACGGGTGTCTAGATATAAAGCGCTCAGACCCGCTAACTTCGCTATAAGTAGCGGGTCTAAGGTAGCATCGAGCAGAGCCTGCTAGCTTTAGCGGCGGTGGAGCCACCGGGCTATTACGCTATTTAGCGCAAATGTAGCGCTTGTTCCGTGGCGTTCGTTGCTATTTTTGTGCGCTGTGTCGTCGTGGGAGGGGCGAGATGTTTCGCCCTGTGTAGAGCTTTATCAAGATAAAGCTCTACATAGAGCGAAATGTAGCCCCATATAATTAAAAGCCCCATTTTTTTTGCACCCTGTAGCTCATGTAAGCCAGCCTCCCTCCCCATCAAACTCAAGCCAGTAAGCCAGCCTCTCTCCCCATCAAACCCAAGCCAGTAAGCCAGCCTCCTCTTCCCACAGACTTAAGCCAGGTGCAAAACGTAGCCGTCGTTAACCCGCACCTTTCTGCATTATTACCTCTGAAGAAGAGAAACGTCGAGACGCCGTCTTCAGACAAACGTCTTGTCTTTGCTAATAAGAAAGTCATCAGGAAATTAATCGACTTATCAGATAAGCGAGAACAATTTGGCCGGTTTAACATATCTGATGCAATAATCGGATGCCCGGGCTGCCGTCCCGCTTAATCGGCCCACTTCAATTTTGATGATTTATCGGCTGCTGTGTTGAGGGCAGTCGGATAAGCTGGTGGTCGATGAGAGTCCGGATAAGTGAGACGTTCAGGACAGTTTGGATAAGCGAGAGATTCATTGAAGTTCGGATAAGGGGGAGTTCCAGATCAGTTCGGATAAACGAGAGGTTCTGGCAGTTCGGATAAGCGTCTTTGCAAAGGCAAGACGCTTCCTGTGATCGTATTTGCTTAGACCTCCTCCTCTTCTGCAACATTGCAAGCTCCTGATGATGTGTTGATTGCAACACAAAAGGCCTAGAGCTATCATTCAACTCCCCCCGTGGTTGTTTTGTATCGCTTATTCGTATATATTTCCATTATATATGTGATAGATGGAGTGTTGTGGGAGGATAGACAGGTGTGAAGGATAGTGCTGGAGAGAGTCGAACACGGTGTGTAGCGCCTCTGATACTATCATAACACTTTATCAGCGCCTGGGTTTGTTATAGTTCCTGATAGGCTTGACTCTCTCTAATTACAAGCTGGAGTTGCTGCTAGAGTCGACAATCTATAATCAGGGCGTTGAGTTAGCGCCCTTGTGACCACGCCTTCTTGGGGCTGAACAAGGCCAATCCACGCCCCGCTCTAAGGCGATTTCTAGGGAGAAACGGCAGGATTATAGGCCTTAAAGTGCCTGGGAGAGTAGGCCCCCATCGTTACACATAAGAGGATTATAACTTGCAAAATCCTGGATTATTGGCAAATCAAATAAGAGGAGATTTACACGGTAGGAACACCAGCACTTCAGATTTACACGGTAGGAACACCAGCACTTCAGATTTACACGGTAGGAACACCAGCACTTCAGATTTACACGGTAGGAACACCACACTTCAGATTTACACGGTAGGAACACCAGCACTTCAGATTTACACGGTAGGAACACCAGCACTTCAGATTTACACGGTAGGAACACCAGCACTTCAGATTTACACGGTAGGAACACCAGCACTTCAGATTTACACGGTAGGAACACCAGCACTTCAGATTTACACGGTAGGAACACCAGCACTTCAGATTTACACGGTAGGAACACCAGCACTTCAGATTTACACGGTAGGAACACCAGCACTTCAGATTTACACGGTAGGAACACCAACACTTCAGATTTACACGGTAGGAACACCAGCACTTCAGATTTACACGGTAGGAACACCAACACTTCAGATTTACACGGTAGGAACACCAGCACTTCAGATTTACACGGTAGGAACACCAGCACTTCAGATTTATACGGTAGGAACACCAACACTTCAGATTTACACGGTAGGAACACCAACACTTCAGATTTACACGGTAGGAACACCAGCACTTCAGATTTACACGGTAGGAACACCAGCACTTCAGATTTACACGGTAGGAACACCAGCACTTCAGATTTACACGGTAGGAACACCAGCACTTCAGATTTACACGGTATGAACACCAGCACTTCAGATTTACACGGTAGGAACACCAACACTTCAGATTTACACGGTAGGAACACCAACACTTCAGATTTACACGGTAGGAACACCAGCACTTCAGATTTACACGGTAGGAACACCAGCACTTCAGATTTACATGGTAGGAACACCAGCACTTCAGATTTACACGGTAGGAACACCAACACTTCAGATTTACACGGTAGGAACACCAACACTTCAGATTTACACGGTAGGAACACCAGCACTTCAGATTTACACGGTAGGAACACCAGCACTTCAGATTTACACGGTAGGAACACCAGCACTTCAGATTTACACGGTAGGAACACCAGCACTTCAGATTTACACGATAGGAACACCAACACTTCAGGTGGGAGAGAGCTCTTGATCCAGCACTTCAGGTGGGAGAGAGCTCTTGATCCAGTGAGCTGGAGCTACTTTTTACCTTACGAGTTTAGCGAATGGTCATACTTGGATGTCCCCCTACTCTCTCTCTCTCTCTCTCTCTCTCTCTCTCTCTCTCACAATAATTATTAGGTAAAAGGAATCAGCAAAAAAATCTTTGAGATCTGAAGATGGAGCCTTGTCAACACGAAAACCTTTTTTATTAACTTGACGTGTGTGTATGTGTAAATATATATATATATATATATATATGTGTATGTGTATATGTGTGTGTGTGTATGTGTAATATATATATATATATATATATATATATATATATATATATATATATATATATATATATATATATATATATATATATATATATATCTTCCTCTCTCCTTGACTCTCTTCCTTCTATCCCTCCCTCCACCTTCCTTCTCTCCCTTCATCCCTCCTTCCCTCCCTCCACCTTCCTTCTCTCCTTCCTCCCTCCTTCCCTCCCTCCCTCCATCAACCCAACAACTGTATCCATCACAACAACATGCTGTCTCAACCAGCCAATTGAAGCCTCACTAACTACCACCACTGCCCCGTGTCACCCGCCCACCACCACCACAACTACCACCATCACCACAACCATCATCACACCCTAAACTTCCACCATCGCTCTAACCACCATCATTAACCATCCGAGGACTGGTGGTAATGAGTGACACTAAGCACAACTTACACACATGATATTAGATCCTACAAACTCATTTCGAAACCTTAACCAGGAGAATTTTGTGGGGTTTGATGTCTAGTAAAAAGGGTTCGGAAGGTTTTTATATGGGATTTGGAAGGTTTCAAAACTGTTTCAGAAGTTTTAAGAAGGTTTCAGGAGTTTTAAGAAGATTTCAGGAGCTTTAAGAAGGTTTCAGGAGTTTTAAGAAGATTTCAGGAGCTTTAAGAAGGTTTCAGGAGTTTTAAGAAGGTTTCAGGAGTTTTAAGAAGGATTCAGGAGCTTTAAGAAGGTTTCAGGAGTTTTAAGAAGGTTTCAGGAGTTTTAAGAAGATTTCAGGAGCTTTAAGAAGGTTTCAGGAGTTTTAAGAAGGTTTCAAGAGTTTTAAGAAGGTTTTAGGGGCTTTAAGAAGGTTTCAGGAGTTTTAAGAAGGATTCAGGAGCTTTAATAAGGTTTTAGGGGCTTTAAGAAGGTTTCAGGAGTTTTAAGAAGGATTCAGGAGCTTTAATAAGGTTTTAGGGGATTTAAGAAGGTTTCAGGAGTTTTAAGAAGGTTGTTGTTATTGTCACTTCTTTAATCACCTCACGTCCATCATTTGCAAACACACACACACACACACACCGGGGCCAGGAGCTATGTCTCGACCCCTGCAACCACAACTAGGTGAGTACACACACACACACACACACACACACACACACACACACACACACACACACACATTCATACATACATACATACACACACACAACACACACACACACACACACAGTCATTCAGGCCTGACAACCTCCCACTGTGCAACTGAGTAATCCAATCCCAGATAATCCCACAAGTGGGCCCAACACGGTGGGATTTACAGGAGATTTATCTTTCTTTGTGGTGTCTTTAACTCCTTAATCCCATTAATGGTTGTTGGGGGATTAACCTGGGCTAGGATAGTGGTAGTGATGGTGGTAGTGGTGGTGGTGATGATGGTAGTGGTAGTTGTGGTTAAGATGGTGGTGGTGGTGGTAGTTGTGGTTAAGATGGTGGTGGTGGTAGTTGTGGTGGTGATGGTGGTAGTGGTGGTGGCGGTGGTGGTAGTGATGGTGGTAGTGGTGGTGGTAGTTGTGGTGGTGGAAATAATAATAATAATAATAATGTTATTAATAATATAATAAATAATAATAATAAAATAATATTAATAATTATTATTATTGTTATATGTGTCCTTCTTACACTCAGTAAGGTACGTAAGGTATTCGTTAATTTCTGGAAATTGGTTGTCATAGCGACGCTTGTTCGTGATCCCTCTTACAGATAAATTATATAAATTATGGAAAGGATTAAGCCGGGGACTGATCCTCCGAGACCTACACTCTTAACGTCAGCAGCCACCTCTCAGTACCAATCTCCGCTTCCTGTTAGCGGGCCTCCCGTTGAGCCTTCCGTTGAGCCTCCCGTTGTCTCTCGTCATGTCACGTGGATAGTTTGGTCAAGTGTCCACTAGAAATCTAGATAGACAACTGGGGTAGACTTTAAATATATTGCAAATTTATTTAAAGGGATTGCTAGTGTCTGAAGAAGGTTCCATTCATGAACCGAGAGGCTAAAGCTCAATTGGTAAAACTTGCGATTTTGGCTTAAGTAGCAACGCTCTTCTTGCCGAATAATGCAAGCGAAAATTTGTGTATGCAATAATTTCGCAAAAATCATTCTGAACCTAACGAAAAAAATATATTTCGTTGTGTTTGTTTATTATTAAATTATTGTAAACTTATCTAAAATATATTTAGTTGAATTAGGCTAAATTAAATTGAGCTTGTTATAAGAAAGGTTAGGTAAGTTTTCTAAGTTCTTTGGTACAAAATTATTAATTTTTACATTAACATAAATAAAATATATATATCTTTAAGCGTATAAGAGAAAATTTTAGGAAGGACTTAATTTTAAATGAGTTCTTGATAATTGACCAGTTTAACCTATTCGGCACGACATATATATATATATATATATATATATATATATATATATATATATATATATATATATATATATATATATATATAAAAAAATATACGAAAATTGAATTTTCCACTGTGTTTAACATTATTAATTTTTGAGTACTGTCGGCCTATCCTAGGCCTCTTGACTTCCTCCTCCTCCTCCTCCTTCCTTCCTCCGCCTCTCGTCTCCTCCTGACCACATGATTCCTCCTGACACTACCTAATTCCTCTCCTTTGATAAGCACGTGGAGGGATTTACGGATAGGGAGAGGTGAGGGATTAAGGGTGATTGCTCCAAAGGGATTGTGGGGGGTTAGGTTTTTTTTAGGTGAAGTGGTTAGGTACTTTAGATAAGTACTCTGGATTGGTACTCTGGATAGATACTCTGGCTAGGTACTCTGGATAGATACTCTAGATAGGTACTCTGGATAGGCACTCTGGAGAGGTACTCTGGCTAGATACTCTGGACAGGTACTTGGATAGGTACTCTGGAATGGTACTATGGATAGATACTTTAGATAGATACTCTGGATAGGTACTCTGGCTAGTTACTCTGGATAGGCATTCTGGCTAGGTACTCTGGATAATTACTCTGGATAGATACTCTGAATAGCACTCTGGAGAGGTACTTTGGCTAGATACTCTGGATAGGTACTTGGATAGGTACTCTGGATAGATACTCTAGATAGGTACTCTGGCTAGGTTTTCTGGATAAGAACTCTGGATAGATACTCTAGGTAGGTACTTCTGGCTAGGTATTCTGGATAGGTATTCTGGCTAGGTACTCTAGATAGGCATTCTGGCTAGGTACTCTAGATAGGTACTTTGGATAGGCATTCTGGCTAGGTACTGTGGATAGGTACTTGTGGAAGCAAGGGGGGATTTTCCAACGATCTATTGTTGACAAAACCTCCCCTCCCCTCCTTTCCCCTCCTCCCCTCCCCTCCTTTCCCCTCCTCCCTCCCTCCTTTCCCTCCTCCCTCCCTCCTTCTCCCTCCTCCTCCTCCCCCTCCTTTCCCCTCCTCCCTCCCCCCCTCCCCCCTTCCCTCCTGTATTGTACGTCTTCTATCGTCTGGTGTTTGTTATTGTCTGTTATCTATCCAGGCTTTTTGTTTTGTGGGTCCCCTGCTGTCTGTCTATCTATCGGATAGACTGTTTACTGTCTATCCTGAGGCATGTACTGTCTGCTGTCTCAATGTTTGGTACTTGTTGTTAGTGGTAGTGGTGGTGGTAGTGGTGGTGGTGGTAGTGGTGGTGGTAGTGGTGGTGGTAGTGGTGGTGGTAGTGGTGGTGGTGGTAGCTGTAGTGGTAGTGGTGGTGGTGGTAGTGATAGTAGTGGTGGTGGTGGTGGTGGTGGTAGTGGTGGTGGTGGTAGTAGTGGTAGTGATGGAAGTGGTGGTAATAGTGGTAGTAGTGCCCTTCCTGCCCCAGAGGGCACATACCTGAGCTGGAGCAGCTCGTGCTGGTCTTCAGGTAGGCCTACCCACGGTCGCAGACCCTAGGCCTACCCTCGCCGTTTAAATAGGCTCTAAATGGTCTATTTGCAGCACTAAATCTTCAGAAAGTGTCAAACTGTCTTGATGATATATATTAAAAACATTTGAACGATATAATATATATATATATATATATATATATATATATATATATATATATATGGTGGGCAGGAGAGAGCTAAAACACAAAGTTTTTTCCCTACAAAAATGTAGTTTTAACATTAAAACAAAAGTTTTACCTATTAAAAGACAAGATTTTTTTGCATATACAACACGGCACAGATAAGTACGATAAAGCACCTAAATTACTGGGAACGGTTAAAGTCCTTCGACTTGTACTCCCTGGAACGCAGGCGAAAAAGATACATCATAATATACACCTGGAAAATCCTAGAGGAACTAGTCCCAAATCTGCACACAGAAATCCCTCCCTATGTAAGCAAAAGTCTCAGCAGGACATGCAACATTCCCCCATTGAAAAGCAGCGACGCCACGAGTACACTAAGAGACAACGCAGTGTCAGGGGCCCAAGACTGTTCAACTGCATCCCAGTATACATAAGGGGGATTACCAATAGACCCCTGGCTGTCTTCAAGACCCCTGGCTGTCTTCAAGACCCCTGGTTGTCTTCAAGAAGGCGCTGGACAGGCACCTAAAGTCAGTATCTGATCAGCCGGGCTGTGGTTTCTACGTCGGGTTGCGTGTCGCTAGTAATAACAGCTTGGTTGATCAGGATCTGATCCACTAGGAGACCTGGTCTCAGACCGGGCCGCGGGGCGTTGACCCCCGAAACCCCCTCCAGGTATACTCCAGGTAACACAAAAGACTTCTAAAACACCGGAGGTTTAGCGTTAAAACCTCGATGGTTTATCGACGAAGCGCCGGATAATTAGCACGTTAAAACACAGCAATTTTGGCTGTAAAACCAGAGTGGTTTTGGCGGTAAACAGCCGTAATTTTGGCGGTAAAAATAGAAGCCAGCTGGGCCGTGACGTCACAAGTCAGCTGAGTCAAGACTTCCGGTCACCTGCCCAGCTGACACCCATGACAACGATAACTATCCATGATAACTGTCTATGATAACTGTCCATGACAACTGTCTATAACTGTCCATGATAACTGTCCATGACAACTGTCTATGATAACTGTCTATAACTGTCCATGACAACTGTCATGACAACTGTCCATGATAACTGTCCATGACAACTGTTCATGATAACTGTCCATAATTGTCCATGATAACTATGATAACTGTTCATAATAACTGTCCATGATAACTTCATAATAACTGTCCATGATAACAGTCCATGATAACTTCATAATAACTGTCCATGATAACAGTCCATGATAACTGTCCATGATAACTGTCCATGATAACTGTCCATGATAACTGTTCATAATAACTGTCCATGATAACTGTCATGATAACAGTCCATGATAACTTTATGATAACTGTCTATGATACCTGTCCATGATAACTGTTCATAATAACTGTCCATGATAACTGTCCCTGATAACTGTTCATAATAACTGTCCATGATAACTGTCCCTGATAACTGTTCATAATAACTGTCCATGATAACAGTCCATGATAACTGTCCATGATAACTGTTTATGATAACTGTCTATGATACCTGTCCATGATAGCTGTTCATAATAACTGTCCATGATAACTGTCCATGATAACTGTCCATAATAATTGTCCATGATAACTGTCCATAATAATTGTTCATGATAACTGTCCATGATAACTGTTCATAATTGTCCATGATAACTGTTCATAATTGTCCATGATAACTGTTCATAATTGTCCATGATAACTGTCCATAATTGTCCATGATAACTGTTCATAATTGTCCATGATAACTGTTCATAATTGTCCATGATAACTGTTCATAATTGTCCATGATAACTGTTCATAATTGTCCATGATAACTGTTCATAATTGTCCATGATAACTGTCCATGCTTATTTCATATTATCATTATTTTTCTTATTTCATTTTTATTACTGCTGTTATTACTACAGTTATTATTGTTCCTATATAGATATTATTAAAAGTAGTAGTAGTAGTAAGTAGTAATAATAATTCAGACTTAAAAATCCAAAATTCGTCTTTCCTAAAAATTTAGAAATTTTGAAATTTCTCTCAAAATCTAAAATAACTAATAACTTTGCTAATTATGGGAAGGGAATGCGAGTGTGTGTGGGAGAGAGAGAGAGAGAGAGAGAGAGATGTATACCTTGAGCAGTTAGTTCACAGCATATGGGAGGCTGTAAGACTGTCTGTCATCCCAGGGAGGAGGAGGAGGAAGAGTAGGAGGAGGAGGAGGAGGAGGGAGGAGGAAGAGTAGGAAGCAGCAGCAACAACAACAGCAGCAGCTGCTGTTCACAGGTACTGTATATATATATATATATATATATATATATATATATATATATATATATATATATATATATATATATATATATATATATATATATATATATATATATATATATATACATATATATAACACAATAACTGTGAGGGAGACACGATCACAACGTACAAGACACCCAACAGAAGATATACAGAGACTGGCTGGCAGCAACCAGCGACAAAGATGGAAGCTAAATAGCCAGTTTGAGAGAGAGAGAGAGAGAGAGAGAGAGAGAGAGGTGACGACATCTTCCTCAGCAAGGGTAAGCATCACCTGTTTCCGTTCACCTGAGAGTCCTTCCCTCTCCTCGGTGGGTCAGGGTGGTAGGTGTGTCCGGGTGGGTAGGTGGGTCGGGGTGGGATGAGTAGAGGCAGGTGGGGAGAATAAAGGTGGGAGAGGTGAGCTTGACTCCTCTGTGGGGTGAGAGGTACAGGGGTGAGTATCGGTTTTTTTTTCTAAAAGTGAACAAAAGGGCTTTGAAAATTGGATAGAAAGTGGAATATTTCAAAAGTGGACAAAACAGATTTAGATTTTGCCGGCTTCTTCACCTGTGTTATCCATCCTGTGGATGGTAGTGGCTAGTTTATTGTGCACCTCATAGCCATCCTGTCAGAAGTACTTGTAACCAAGACTAAGCCTGGCTACTACAACACCAGACTGTCAGAAGTACTTGTAACCAAGCCTAAGCCTGGCTACTACAACACCAGACTGTCAGAAGTACTTGTAACCAAGCCTAAGCCTGGCTACTACAACACCAGACTGTCAGAAGTACTTGTAACCAAGACTAAGCCTGGCTACTACAACACCAGACTGTCAGAAGTACTTGTAACCAAGCCTAAGCCTGGCTACTACAACACCAGACTGTCAGAAGTACTTGTAACCAAGACTAAGCCTGGCTACTACAACACCAGACTGTCAGAAGTACTTGTAACCAAGACTAAACCTGGCTACTACAACACCAGACTGTCAGAAGTACTTGTAACCAAGACTAAGCCTGGCTACTACAACACCAGACTGTCAGAAGTACTTGTAACCAAGACTAAACCTGGCTACTACAACACCAGACTGTCAGAAGTACTTGTAACCAAGACTAAACCTGGCTACTACAACACCAGACTGTCAGAAGTACTTGTAACCAAGACTAAGCCTGGCTACTACAACACCAGACTGTCAGAGTACTTGTAACCAAGACTAAACCTGGCTACTACAACACCAGACTGTCAGAAGTACTTGTAACCAAGACTAAGCCTGGCTACTACAACACCAGACTGTCAGAGTACTTGTAACCAAGACTAAGCCTGGCTACTACAACACCAGACTGTCAGAAGTACTTGTAACCAAGACTAAGCCTGGCTACTACAACACCAGACTGTCAGAAGTACTTGTAACCAAGACTAAACCTGGCTACTACAACACCAGACTGTCAGAAGTACTTGTAACCAAGACTAAGCCTGGCTACTACAACACCAGACTGTCAGAAGTACTTGTAACCAAGACTAAGCCTGGCTACTACAACATCAGACTGTCAGAAGTACTTGTAACCAAGACTAAGCCTGGCTACTACAACACCAGACTGTCAGAAGTACTTGTAACTAAGCCAGAGGAGAGAATACAACTTATGACGACGTTTCGGTCCGCCTTGAACCATTAATGTGTACAGGGGTACAGGGGTGTATGTGGGGTTGAACAAGCGTTCAACATAGACCTGTTTCCACTAGTGGGCCCCGCTCATATGTGACGCTGTCTCCAGCTGCTACATCTCACTTCTTCTCTGGTAGATAAAGTCTGGCCGCATGATTTAGGGAGAGGGACTGACCTTCTCACTCCCAGGGTGAGGGACTGACCCCCTGCCACCCAGGGTGAGGGACTGACCCACCTCAAGACTACCACTGTCTTCATTGTTGTATTCATTTGGTTTCGACTGTAGAAGTCTTTCAGTTGGGCGAAACGTTTCTGCAGTAAATTTACCCAAGTGTTGCACCCTGTGTTTATTGAACACTCCCCCTCCTGCAACACTCTCCCCCTCCTGTAACACTCTCCCCCTCCTGCAACACTCTCTCCCCCTCCTGCAACACTCTCTCCCCCTCCTGCAACACTCTCTCCCCCTCCTGCAACACTCCTTATCCTCCTGCAACACTCTCCCCTCCTGCAATACTCTCCCCCTTCTGCAACACTCTCCCCCTCCTCCTACACTCCCCCCCACGTGTCTGCCAGCTGTGGGTCACCCGGGGCAGTCCAGGGGCAACTATCACATGAGGCGGCATCCGGCAGATGCCGCCGCCGTAGACTGGCGGCGGCAACCGCCGCAGCCGCCGCACTTCAAGCCTAATTCTGCGACACCTGTACTCACCTGTTTGTACTCGACTGATTGTACTTGCCTAGTTGTGGTTGCGACTCCCTGTCCCCTCAGACCTGTCATACCTGTCCGTGAAGCTTTGTATGACTTCTGCCTCTACCACTTAGTGGCCCACGAGGAGGAGGAGGAGGAAGAAGAAGAAGAAGAAGAAGAAGGCTAATGTTTCTCGTTTAAAAACAGTAAGACAGTCCCAGATTCCCGTTGAGAGAACAGTGTGTGTGTGTGTGTGTGTGTGTGTGTGTGTGTGTGTGTGTGTGTGTGTGTGTGTAATGGAGAACAGGAAGAGAAAAACTAGAACAAGAATAACAATGAGAACAAGCAAAAACAGCGATAAGAATAGGAAAAAGCAACTTCAGGAAGAACAAGTATCAAAAACGTGAATAAAAGGGAACAAACGCAATAACAGTGCGAAGAACACTTAAATAACAGTCAAGAACACAAGCAAATGATGATGAAGCGAGAGAGTAAAAGAAGAAGTACCCAGAGAGAACAACGCTGGTGATCCCTCGTTGAACAATCTCAGTCCCCTCGTTGAACAACCTCAGTCCCTCGTTGAACAACCTTAGTCCCTCGTTGAACAACCTCAGTCCCTCGTTGAACAACCTCAGTCCCTCGTTGAACAACCTGACATAGGAAGGCTGGTGATCCCTCGTTGAACAACCTGACATAGGAAGGCTGGTAATCCCTCGTTGAACAATCTCAGTCCCTCGTTGAACAACCTTAGTCCCTCGTTGAACAACCTCAGTCCCTCGTTGAACAACCTCAGTCCCTCGTTGAACAACCTGACATAGAAAGGCTGGTGATCCCTCGTTGAACAATCCCAGTCCCTCGTTGAACAACCTGACATAGGAAGGCTGGTGATCCCTCGTTGAACAATCTCACTCCCTCGTTGAACAATCTCAGTCCCTCGTTGAACAACCTGACATGGGAAGGCTGGTGATCCCTCGTTGAACAATCTCAGTCCCTCGTTGAGCAACCTGACATAGGAAGGCTGGTAATCTCTCGTTGAACAATCTCACTCCCTCGTTGAACAGTCTCAGTCCCTCGTTGAACAACCTGACATGGGAAGGCTGGTGATCCCTCGTTGAACAATCTCAGTCCCTCGTTGAACAACCTGACATAGGAAGGCTGGTGATCCCTCGTTGAACAATCTCAGTCCCTCGTTGAACAATCTGACATAGGAAGACTGGTGATCCCTCGTTGAACAATCTCACTCCCATCGTTGAACAATCTCAGTCCCTCGTTGAACAATCTCAGTCCCTCGTTGAACAACCTCAGTCCCTCGTTGAACAATCTCAGTCCCCTCGTTGAACAATCTCAGCCTCACCAGAAGACATAGGGAGGTGGTAACACCCTGGTTGAACAATCTTAGCCCCTGGTTGAACAATCTCAGCCCCTGATTGAACAATCTTAGCCCCTGGTTGAACAATCTCAGCCCCTGGTTGAACAATCTCAGTCCCTGGTTGAACAATCTCAGCCCCTGCGGGTGTCAGCAAGGGTGTAATTACCTTCCTGCTGTGATGGATATATCTGGCACAACAATTACCTCAGTGTCGATACAAGGAGTGTTAATGACCCTCTCCACACATGTATACTTGTATATTTGTCTGTATTCACCTATTTGTAATTACAGGGGTCGAGTCACTGGCCCCGCCTCTTCGCTGGTCGCTACTAGGTCCACTCTCTCCCTGCTCCCTCTGTGTGTACTCACCTATTTGTGGTTGCAGGGGTCGAGACTCAGCTCCTGGGCCCGCCTCTTCACTGATCGCTATTAGGTTCTCTCTCTCCCCCTGCTCCGTGAGATTTATCATACCTCGTCTTAAAACTATGTATGGTTCCTGCCTCCACTACATCACTTGCCAGACTATTCCACTTCCTGACAACTCTATGGCTTAAGAAATACTTCCTAACATCCCTTTGACTCATCTGAGTCTTCATCTTCCAATTGTGACCCCTTGTTGGTGAGTCCCATCTCTGGAACATCCTGTCTCTGTCCACCTTATCTATTCCTCGCAGTATTTTGTATGTCGTTATCATGTCTCCCCTAACCCTCCTGTCCTCCAGTGTCGTCAGTGTGTGTGTGTGTGTGTGTGTGTGTGTGTTCTAGTTTCACCGTATTTAGATCAAGCTTACTATTCAACCTGTTTTTCTTAGTTTCTCCCATGACGTTGTCATATCTCCCCCGCCCCCTCACACACTTATGCACCCACGCCCTCTTACGTTACTTGCAAGCTATCGACACCTAAATGACACTTAACTCGTTACCCTTTCGTCCAATTAGCTTCAAGGGTAATCAGCTGTAGTATTGTACCAACTGCTTGTTCCACAAGCCGCTAACGACCCTGCAGCAACCTCGTCTCCCAGTCTAATTGGTGGTCCGTGTCGTGGTGATGGTGACTGAACGACTGAACGACTGTCGGAATAAAGGAGGAGGGATCTTACACTAGTTTAGTCTGACACTACTGAAGTCTTCTCCCAGCTCAGACTGACACTACTGAAGTCTCCCAGCTCAGGCTGACACTACTGAAGTCTCCCAGCTCAGTCTGACACTACTGAAGTCTCCCAGATCAGACTGACACTACTGTAGTCTTCAAGCTCAATGCTGATACTACTGAAGTCTTCTCCCAGGTCAGGCTGACACTACTGAAGTCTTCCAGCTAAGGCTGACAGTACTGAAGTCTTCTCCTAGGTCAGACTGACACTACTGAAGTCTCCCAGATCAGGCTGACACTACTGAAGTCTCCCAGGTCAGACTGACACATTTCAGGACTATGTGACCATCCTTCTACCTTTTTTTTTTCCTTTCCGCTGTACTTTCTTCCCTTCCCCTCCCTCCCTCCATTCCTCCCTCCATCCCTCCCTCCATTCCTCCCTCCAGTTATAGACTGGAACAATGAGTGAAGGAGGGGTAAGTGGCCTCACTTTGCGATCTGACCATTGTGTTGGTCAGTGCACTCTGGAGGAGGAGCAGCAGCAGCAGCAGAGGAGGAATAGGAATACCTCCCTCCTTCTATCCCTCCCTTCATCTCTCTTTCTCATTGTCTCTCCTCGTTTAAGATAAATGACACGGACGATGTTTTGTGATGGCAATGGGAAATTCCCTCGTCTCTTCAGTGCGCTTGACAACCATTTTACTGAGAATCAGGAGACCGAAACGTTCAGTGTCCGAGACGTTCGACACGGTCTCTACCAACGCTGTGTCCTGGTTAAGAAATGTTGGAGAGATGTTGTTCGACCCCAGATGCTTCAGTGTCCAACAACTGCAATCCTCAAAATCACCGCTGTTGATCCATCAATAAAGTTTACACTGGAAGTCGAACAAGATGGCAAACTTCCCTTGCTTGACGTTCTGTAGCTCTCGACACCCAAGACCTTCTCTTCGCAGTGTATACAAAACCTACCAACACACCACGACACTCGCACTAAAAAGGGGCGTCCTTACTGACTTCTTCTGGAGGGTTATTGGTATCTCCAGCCCGTGTTTACTCGAAGAGGAAAGTACCTGCGTGACACAAGCCTTCATACCTCTTTGGTGCCCCTCTGGCTTGATTCTGGACCTCAGAGTCAAGGTATAAGAAATCTTTAATAGATCCTGTACGGAGCATTCCTCCAAGCAGGACGGCAGCCAGGTTCTTGCTGCAAGCGACATCAATGTATTCACCGTCAATACCTCCGTCGAAAAATGGTATGGTGATGCCGGCAGGCTATGGAAAAAAGACACTTATGTTAAGATCAAGAGCGGCTTCTTCAGTCCTAATTAAGACCGAACAAGTCACTCGTGGTGAAAAGTTTCCTCTAATAAATGTCGTGAACTGTACATAAGCGTCCTTTTCCAGATCTCCCATCAAAGACTTCACTACGATGTGTAGCCCCACACCTCCTGCTCCAACAGTAGCCGACTACACCATTCCCTGTGGACACTGCTCCAAGAAATACGTAGGGAAAACAGGGAGAAATCTTTCTGTTCTAAGTGAATGTGGAAGCGTCAGCAACATGGACGACTTAAGGCACACCTGTGTCCTCCACAGGAACTCCATTCTAGGAGTATGAATGAGACACAACTCATCCTCACGCCGACGGTAATTGGAAGCCTCACTTCTTGGAACAAAATACTGGCAGAAATGACACTAAACCCAACCAACCTCACAACACAGGAATCACATGACTCATGATCTACACTTCCACCAGGTCACTACCCGTCTCTCACATATCATTCTCATGTATCGTGTTACCATTAGAAGTGATCAAAGTCCCAGGACCGTAACGTTTTCTAAATGTGCTAGTGCTTGCTCCTGTGTTTTTTAAACCAGCTGATAGTAACAATCAGCAATGTTTATATACGAGGTGATTAGTGCCTCTGCCTCGATAAATCTGGTAAAGGAACATGAAGATGGAGATTGATATGTTCGAGACAGAGAGGTGTAGTGATCGAAGATATCATTATAGGTGGGCAGGACCCAGTAGTCTACAAGTCACACTAACACGAAGGTGAGGGAGCCAGTGTATATAGGAGAGGAGGACAGGGACAGGCAGTTGTAGAATTGAAGATGATCTCTGTAATAAGAATCTAGGCTTAGCTAAACCTTGGTTGGTGTTTGTGTGTCGGGACCAGGGCGCATCCACTGTGAAACTAATGAAGGTTAAGCTTCAGGGGCCCGTAATCCCGGAGGGGCCCCACAAGCAACATTAGTCCACATTGTTTAAAAATTTGGGGTCTACTGAATGAGAAGGGGTTGTGAAGGGGCCCTCACAACAGTTCAAGCTTCAGGGCCCCAAAAATATAGGTCCACCATTGGTCAGAACTCGTACAGACGTATTAGTGTTAAGAGGTTGGCCCAGGAGCTATGAATCGACCCCCTCGTCACCAGGGCCGGTACAGGCACTTCTCACAGTGTGTGTGTGGTCGTTGTTCATGGTGTTCCCACACCTGTATACAAGGGTGGAGGCTGCGGTGGGAATAAAAAGCAGAGATATCTGCTGGAATGATGTCTTCCCCGTGCTGATGAGCAGAACGGAAGCTTCTGCTGGTCTGCTGACGTCTAGTCTGCTCTTTGACGCAGCAGGGGGGAGAGAAGGGGTGTGTGTTAGGTCCGTTTTTTGATCCTGTCGCACTCATGGTCTGGGACCCACTGTGGCTGTGCTTACATCTGGTTGCAAGGGGGGTCGAGTCTCAGCTCCTGGCCTCGCTTGTCAACTTGCCCCCTTGCCAGACTCAGACTTCCTTCCTTGTAGCCCCTCTCTCTCTCTCTCCTCTCTCTCTCTCTCTCTCTCTCTCTCTCTCTCTCTCTCTCTCTCTCTCTCTCATGTTAATCAGGAGTCGCCGCTTTCAAACATTTCTTTTTTCTGCATAAATGAATTTTAATCAAACTGGTGAGATGAGAGATGTCCAACTGATCTCTCTCTCTCTCTCTCTCTCTCTCTCTCTCTCTCTCTCTCTCTCTCTCTCTATCTATCTATCTCCCTGCCTACCTTCCACGCCTAAGCTGCTATAATCCATAATAACACAGATCAATTATAGATACGTCTGTAAAGCAAATAATTAGTATCCGCCTCACCTGTCGATTATATTACAGGTGAACACACACACACACACACACACACACACATACACACACTACCTCCGCCAACCATCACCACTGCTACTACTATTATTACTAGTTATACTACTACTAGTAGTACAACTGCTACTACTACTACCACCACCACCACCACCACTACTACTAATACTACCGCAACTACCACCTCCATTACTACTACTACTACCATCACTACTACTAATGCTACCACAACTACCACCACTACAACACCACCACCACTACAACACCACCACCACTCAGCACACCACCACTCCACCACTACAACACCACCACCACTCACACACCACCACTACAACACCACCACCACTACAACACCACACACTCAACACCACCACCACTACAACACCACCACCACTCACACCACCACCACTACAACACCACCACCACTACAACACCACCACCACTACAACACCACCACCACTACACCACCACCACCACTACAACACCACCACTACAACACCACCACCACTACAACACCACCACCACTACACACCACCACCACCAACACCACCACTACAACACCACCACCACCACTCAACACCACCACTACAACACCACCACCACTACAACACCACCACTACAACACACCACCACTCAACACCACCACTCACTACCACCACCACTACAACACCAACACCACTACAACACCACCACCACTACAACTCTCTGGGCCCGGCCATGGGCCAGGCTCGTCTGGTGCTGCCTGGTCAACCAGGCTGTTGCTGCTGGAGGCCCTTGCCCCCACACATGTCCATCACAGCCTGGTTGATCTGGCTGGTGAAGATATTTGTCCAGTTTCTCTTGAAGGCTTCTGCACTGGTTCCAGCCGTGTTTCGGATATCTTTCTGGTAAGATGTTAGAATGGTCACAGGACCCCGGATGTTAAAATACAGTGCTCCCGTATTGTCCCCCTGCACTCCTGCTCCTCACTGGGTTTGTTTACACTTTCTCCCACTTATCTCTCACTCAGTATGTTGTTATGGCAGTGTGCAGATTTGGGACCAGGCCCTCAAGTACTTTCCATGTATATATTATCATGTCATCTCTCTCTCCCTCCCGCTCCAATGGTATGTTCCAAGACTTGAAAGGCGTTCCCAATAATTACCCAGATGTTTCAATGGCTCAATGTGAGCCGTAAACGATCTCTAGTTTGTTCCAGCTGCTCTGCCTTCTCCTGCCTGAACGGGACCAAATCATTTTCGAGCAGTATTCTAAGTGAGGGCACTGGCAGTTGAATAGTGTCACCATCGGCATTATTTTCCCTTGTTTTGAAAGTTCTCAATACCACCTTCACGCGTCATCTTCTTACTGGCTGGTGTGATCTTTGTCTTGTTATGGTCTTTAAACGACGAATCCTTGAACATAATTATTCCCAGTCGCTTTACACATTACCGCTTTGAATTTCATGTGGTGACCCTCTTGCGTTTGTATATAGTGTTCCTTTTTGAGTTCTTCATTTTCCATACCTAAGCAATGAACTCTTATCACCATTGAACGTCATGTTATTCTCCCACCTGCCATTGAAGACCCTGCTATGTCCTCCTGTATTTTCAGTGTCCTCTACCATGGTAGACTTTCATGCTTATTTTAGTGTAGTGGTAGTGGTGGTTCAGTGTTCTGGTGGCATGTTGAACAACACCACTACACCACACCACCACCACTGCAACACCACCACTACAACACCACCACCACTACATACCACCACCACTACATAAAATAAGCATGAAAGTCACTACATTAGAGGACACTGAAAAATTACAGGAGGACATAAGGCAGGGTCTTCCAATGGGCAGTGGAGAACAACATGACGTTCAATGGTGATAAGTTTCAAACTGCTTAGGTTATGGAAAAAAAAATGAGAGAACTCAAAAGGAACACTATATACAAAACGCAAGAGGTCACCACATAGAGACAGAAAGACACGTAAAAAAAGGACTTAGAATAATTATGTCATAACTGATCTGTCGTTTAAAGACATAACAGGACAAAGATCACAAGCAGCCAGGAAGATGACGGGGTGGGTGATAACATTTCAAGTAAGGAAATAATGCCGATGGTGACACTATTCAAATCGCTAGTGCTCCCTCACTTAGAATACTGCTCAGTGCGACCCGGCCCCGTTCAGGGCAGGAGAGGAAATAGCAAGTGGAACAAATCAGGGAATCGTTTGCAATACATTGAGCCATTGAAACATCTAAATTGTGGGAACATATTCAAGTCTTGAACATGTACTCATTGGAGCGGAGGAGAGAGATCATGATAATATATCCCATGGAAAGGTATGGCCTGGTCCCAAATCTGCACACTGCCATAACAACATACTGGAGTGAGAGATATGGGAAAGTGTAAAGCAGTGAGACAGGGGTGCAGTGGGGACAATCTTGGGAGCACTGTATTAACATCAGGGTCCCAGACTATTCAACATCTTACTGAAGATATCCAGGGCGGCTGGAACCAGTGCCAAAGCCTTCAAGGGAAACTGGACAAATATCTTCACCAGGTGCAGATCAACCAGGCTGTGATGAATGTAGTGGGGGCAGCAGGGCCTCCAGCAACAGCCTGGTTGACCAGACAGGCACCAGGCAGGCCTGGCCCATGGCCCGGGCTCAGGAAATGGAATACTCTCGAAACTCTTCAAAGGTATATCAGGTTGTAGTGGTGGTGGTGTTGTAGTGGTGTTGAATGGTATGAGTGGTGAGTGGTGTTGTAGTGAGCGTGTTGTAGTGGTGGTGGTGTTGTAATTGGTGGTGTTGTAGTGGTGGTGGTGTTGTAGTGGTGGTGTTGTAGTGGTGGTGGTGGTGTTGTAGTGAGGTAGTGGTGTTGTAGTGGTGGTGAGTGTTGTAGTAGTGGTGGTGTTGTAGTGGTGGTGGTATTTGTAGTGGTGGTGTTGTAGTGGTGGTGGTAGTTGTAGTGGTGGTGGTGTTGTAATTGGTGTTGGTGTTGTAGTGGTGGTGGTGTTGTAGTGGTGAGGTGTTGTAATTGGTGGTGGTGTTGGCAGTGGTGGTGGTGTTGTAGTGGTATTTGGTGTTGTAGTGGTGGTGAATTGTTGTAGTGGTGAGTGTTGTCATGATGTTGATGGTGTTGTAGTGGTGAGGTGTGGTGTTTGTAGTGGTGGTGGTGTTGTAGTGGTGGTGGTGTTGTAGTGGTGGTAGTTGTGGTAGTATTAGTAGTAGTGATCATTAGTGTAGTAATTAATGGAGGTGGTAGTTGCGGTAATAATGTAGTAATTAGTGGTGGTATTAGTGGTAGTAGTAGTAGCAGTTGTACTACTAGTAGTAGTATAACTAGTAATAATAGTAATGTGATGGTGATGGTTGGAGGTGATGTGTGTATGTGTGTGCGTGTGTGTGTGTGTGTGTGTGTGTGTGTGTGTGTGTGTGTGTGTGTGTGTGTGTTCACCTGTAATATAATCGACAGGTGGGCGGATACTAATTATTTGCTTACAGACGTATCTATAATTGATCGTGTGTTGTATGGATTATGCAGCTTAGGCATTAGGTAGGCAGGAGATAGATGGAAGTAGAGAGAGGGAAGAGAGAGATCAGTTGGACATCTCTCATCTCCAGTTTGATTAAAATTCATTTAATGCAGAAAAGAAAATGTTTGAAAGCGGCGACTCCTGATTAACATGAGAGAGAGAGAGAAGAGAGAGAGAGAGAGAGAGGGCTACAGGAGAGTCTGAGTCTGGCAGGGGGCAAGTTGACAGCCAAGCAGGCCAGGGCTGAGACGGCCCCCTTACTGGCCAGATGTAAAGCACAGCCACAGTGGGTCCCAGACCATGAGTGCAGAGCAGGATCAAAACGGACCTAGACACACCCTTCTCCCTGCCGTGAAGGAAGCAGGACAAAGACGTCGCTGAACCAGCAGGAAGCTTCCGTTCTGCTCATCAGCACAGGGAAGACATCATTCCAGCAGATATCTCTGCTTTTATTCCGCAGCCTCCACACCCTTGTATACGGGTGTGGGAACACCACTGGACAACTTGAACCACACACACTGTGAAGGAGGGTGCCTGTACCGGCCTGGTGACGGGGTCGATTCATGGCTCCTGGGGCCTTCTCCTTAACACCCTAATACGTCTGTACGAGTTCTGACCAATGGTGGACCTATATTTTGGGGCCCTGAAGCTTGAACTGTGGGACCTTCTAGCCTTCTCGCCTGGTAGACCCCAAATTTTAAACAATGTGGATAATGTTGTGGGGCCCTCTTGATTACAGGCCCCCTGAAGCAACCTTCATTAGTTTCACAGTGGATGCGTCCCTAGTCCCGACACAAGCACCAGCAAGGTTTAGCTAAGCTGGAGTTAACATTACGAAGTCATGCTAATTCTGGCTTTACCGCAACCCGCAATATCTCCTATATACCACTGACTCCCTCTCACCTTCGTGTTAGCGACTTGTAGACTACAGATTCACCTATAATGATATCTTCGATGCTACACCTCTGTCTCAAGAACATATCAATCTCATCTTCATGTTCTTTTACCAGGTTATCGAGTAGGCACTAATCACCTCGTATATAAACATTGCTGATTGTTACTATCAGCTGGTTTAAAACACAGGAGCAGCACTAGCATTTAGAAAACGTTGCGGTCCTGGGACTTTGATCACTTCTAATGGTAACTTGTCTTTATGAGAATGATATGTGAGGAGACGGGTAGTGACCTGGTAGGTAGCAGATCATGAGGTCATGTAATTCCTGTGTTGTGAGGTTGGTTGGGTTTGGTGTCATTTCTGCCCATTATTTTTGTTCAAGCAGGAATTACCGTCGGCATTGAGGATGAGTTGTGTATACTCCTAGAATAGGTTCCTGTAGGAGGACACAGGTGTGTAACCCAAGTCGTCCATGTTGCTGACGCTTCACATTCATAGAATGAAGATTTCTCCCTGTTCCCCTCGTATTTCTTGGGCAGTGTCCACGAGGATGGTGTGAGTCGGCTACTGTTGGAGCAGGAGGGTGTGGAGCTACACATCGTAGTGAAGTCTTTATTAGGAGATCTGGAAAAGGACGCTTGTACAGTTCGACATTTATTGAAACTTTTCACCACACGAGTGACTTGTTCGATTCTTAATTAGGACTGAAGCCGCTCTTGATCTTAACATAAGTGTCTTTTTCATAGCCTGCCAGCATCTCTTCATTTTCCTTGGAGGCTATTGACGGTGAATACATTGATGTCGCTGCGGGCAGAACCTGGCTGCCGTCCTGCTTGGAAGATGCCATTTGGGATCTATTAAAATTTCTTATACCTTGACTCTGAGGTCAGAATCAAGCCAGAGGGCACCAAAGAGAGTATGAAGGCTGTGTCACGCAGGTACTTTCCTCTTCGAGTAAACACGGGCTGGAGATACCAGCCTTCTCCAGAAAGTCAGTAGGACGCCCCTTTTAGTGCGAGTGTCGTGGTGTGTTGGTAGGTTTGTATACACTGCGAAGAGAGAAGGTCTTGGGTGTCGAGAGACTGCAGAAGAGGACGTCAAAAACGAGGAAGTTTGCCATCTTGTTCGACTTCCAGTGTAACTTTGTTGATGGTCAACAGCGGTGATTTTGAGATTGCGGTTATTGGTTTTAGGCATCTGGGGTCGAACAACATCTCTCCAACATTTCTTAACAGGACACAGCGTTGGTAGAGACCGTGTCGAACGTCGGACACTGAACGTTTCGGTCTCCTGATTCTCAGTGAAATGGTTGTCAAGCGCACTGAAGAGACGAGGGAATTTCCATTGCCATCACAAGCTTCGTCCGTGTCATTTATCTTAAGCAGGAGAGACAATGAAGAGAGATGAAGGAGAGGGATAGAAGGGAGGGAGCCTATTCCTCCTGCTGCTGCTACTGCTGCTCCTCCTCAGAGTGCATGACCAACAGTAATTCGAATCCATAGAAGTAGAGCCCTTACCCCCCTCCTTCACTCATTGTTTCAATTATAACTGAGGATGGAGGGAGGAATGGAGGAGGATGGAGGGAGGAATGGAGGGAGGAGAGAGGAAGGGAGTTACAGCGGGAAAAGGAAAAAAAAAAGAGTAGAAGGATGGTCACATAGTCCTGAAATGTGTCAGTCACTGACCTGGGGAACTTCAGTAGTGATGTCCCAGCCTGATCGGAGACTTCAGTAGTGTCAGTCTGACCCTGGAAGACCAGTACTGTCAGCTTAGCAACTGGAAGACTTCAGTAGTGTCAGCCTGACCTGGAGAAGACTGTGAAATGTGGCAGTGACCCCAGAGACTACAGTGGTGTCAGTCTGGTCTGGGAGACCTTCAGTAGTGTCAGACTGAGCTGGGGAGACTTCAGTAGTGTCGGCCTGGTAGGAGACTGGTAGTGTCGGTGAACAGGAGAAACTTCGAGTGTGTCAGACTAAACTAGTGTAAGATCCCTCCTCCTTATTCCGACAGTCTGTCGTTCAATCACCACCGACACGGACCACCGAAAATTGGAGCTGGGGTGAGATTGCTGCAGGGTCGTTGGCGGCGGCTGGAACAAGCAGTTGGTACAATACTACAGCTGGTGCCTTGAAGCTGGTGGACGAAAAGGTAACGAGTGTAGTGTCATTTAGGTGTCGATAGCTTGCAAGTAACGTAGCAGGGCATTGGAATTTGCATAGAGTGTGAGGGCGGGAGATATGACAACGTCATGGGAGAAACTAAAAGAAACAGGAGTTGAATGAACGAAGTGATCAATACAGTGAAACTAGGGGACACACACACACACACACACACACACACACACACACACACTGACGACACTGGAGGACAGAGGTTGGGAGACATAGTAACGACATACAAATACACGAGGAATAGATAAGGTGGACTTAAGTCAGGATGTTTCCAAGATGGGACTCACCAACAGGGTCACAGTTGGAAGATGAGACTCCAGATGAGTCAAGGGATGTTAGGAAGTATTTCTTAAGCCATAGAGTTGTCAGGAAATTGGAATAGTCTGGCAAGTGATGTAGTGGAGGCAGAACCATACATAGTTTTAAGACGAGGTATATTCAAAAAGCTCACAGGTAGGGAAGAGGAAGGAGACCTAATAGCGATCAGTGAAGAGGCGG